>LPNX010606781.1:118120-143926 GCA_001517045.1 Pseudotsuga menziesii | reverse complement strand
TCCAATTTTTTATTTGATGATTTTATGCCAATTTTCACCTTAGGGTTGAAAATTAATATGGGAAAACAAGCATCATCAAGACAAGCTAAAAGGAATAAATCAGCAAACATTACAGACTGATATAAATGTATTTAAAACATTATTTTCATTCCTGTGGTACAACAAACAATTTAACCACCCTTTTATTAATTATTTTAACATCTATATGAATTTTCGTTAGCATATAATTGAAATTATCTACTTGTCATGTTTCCTTATGTAACTTTTAGTATGTTTTGGATGCAAGGTTCTCTCAGGGGCACCTCCATCTCCGTAGATGTTTGTCGACCTAAGTCAAGGTAGCAGGTATACATTGATATTGCCAATGTAATATTAAATTTAGGATGGACATATAGATATGTTGTTATTTTCATTAGTATATTAGGTTCATTTATATAATATTATATATTTTAATCCATGCAGAGTGTTGATCAGGGAAGCCAACCGGCTATTGATCAGCCGACTACAACATCAGGGCAAGAGCCAAACATGAATGTAATTCTCCATTTCAAATACTTTAAAATAGTAAACATGTATATCGTGACGCATTGTGTTTATTTTGTTATGTGTTATTTCATTTTTATGGTTGTGTTCATGATGGTAATGTTGTCTACCTTTTTTGCAGATTGACCAGGGAAAGTCCCCAGCTGTTGATCAGACGACTGGAAGATCGAGGCAACCAGTAAACCTAAATGTAATTCCACATGCTAAATACTTTAAAAATGTTCACATATAAAACATGTAGCATAGTGTTTATTTTTGTTTTGTAATTGTTAGCTTTTACATATTGCGTTCATTGTGATAATGTTCTCTACTTTTTTTGCAGGTGGTTGATCGAGGTAAATCCCCATCTGTTGATCAGACCACGCCCTCGTCTAGGCGTCAAGTAATCCTAGATGTAATCCCTAATATAATTATTTAGGAACACTATATTTTCAAAGAATAAGCAATTTATTATATATTTCAATTGCAAACAGGGGATTTTGTTTATCAAACGACGTCTCAAAACTCTTTACAGAATGACGTCTCTCGGTTGATGAGAGATAGTGAAATTAGAGAGTCTGCGGACATGGTGAGGGTGCTACAAAGGACAAGGGAAAAACAAAATGAGGAACTGATTCGTCTGACATTGGCAGTTCCACTAACAGAAGGGATCAAACAGAGGATTCAATTGTTGTTACAGCAACGTAAACAAGTGGACGTAAGTTATCAAATAAAAATGTAAAATTATTTATAAAAAATTTATAATATTTGATTTTATATGTTGTTGAACTTATAATACAATGGTTTGAATTTACAGTGCGCTATGGAGATTATCAGTGGTGGTCAAGGCAATGTTGGTCCCAGTGACCAAACCACTCCACGTACACCACATACTGCTCCCATATTGTCCACTGAACAATCGGCAACATCCTCTGCGACATCGCCGATGTCAGCGGAGGGTGCAGCCGATGTTTCCCCACCCACAACAGATGCTGCAGAAGAAGGGGTGGATGCAGGGCTAGATAGAGATGTGGAATCATTTCCTAGATATTCTTGTGTGACTAGCACTAGTTCAATAGTGTGTAAATTTTTGGTGAATGAAGAACTGGTTCCAATAAAGATAGAGAGGATTCCAAGTCATTATAGATTGTTCAATTTAGTTTTTATAATTTGTGTCTAATATACCGATAATATTTTCTAATGTTGACTAATGATGGCATTAATGTTTTGCAGGAAATGATATATTTTATAAACATATGAATGATTTGTCCTTGGAGATCTTCAGGCCCACCATCCGCACAATGTGGAACAAGCAGCCAAAAGCTTTAAAGGATGATCTGACTAATCGCTTGGTTAGTCTATTCGGAAAAGATACCTTTGATACATCGCAGGTACTACAGAAGGCTGGAAAACATCTGAAGATTGTCCGAGACCAATATAGGGTTCACCTAGAAAATAACCCTAGGTATGAGCGCCCTCCAATGATTCCATCTATGGAGTGGAAAGCCCTGGTGGAAGATGGAAAAGAGAAGGGCCTGAGAAAATCAGGAAAGATACCACCAGGTGGAACAGGGAGGTATGCAATACATTCCAAAATGTAGTGGTAAGCCTTATTATTACTAGTTTTTATATCAATTTTGGTACATCGACTAATGTATTTAAAAACTTAATTAGGCTCTCGGACACATATAAGGCCACAAAGGCAAGAATTGAAAAAATTGGCCAACACAAGCTTGGGCCTGGTGGTTACCCCAACTTGGCGGCCCGATATGTAAGTATCGCAAAACCCGAATCCGCATCCAAATATCATATAGATTATTATTTTTTTTTGTTCTAACAAAAGGATTTAAAATTAATGACATCATGTAAATATGAAGGCCGACCGGTTCAAAGAATTTCCCAGTGCGGATTACATGAAGCTTGGCTTCGAACAGGGTTTTGATGTCGTTGTTGAACACCGAAGAAGCTTGTCTGGGAATACTGCACGATATTCTGCTGATCCATTTGGTGCCCAAGTATGTGAAAACTGTATAGTTTAATGATAATTTATTAATGCTCATGCAATTTGTTCCTTATAAATAAATTAACATAAATTATTTATTCCTTTTTGTGCAGGAAAGTAATGATCTCGTTCATGTCGAGGATGTAGTACATGACCAACCAAATGAAGATCATGCTTCTCATCCTAGTAATGAATTTATTAATGTGCTATTTTTTTTTATAGACCATTGCAGATTATGAACATTAATTCTAATTCTACACAATTCAACTGCAGAGCATGTAGCTGCAGATCATAACACGGAACAGGTTGGGACTGTACGAGATAATGTTGAACATGTTGATGTGCCCATGGCAAGTAAAAACACACATTCGTAACGTTTTTTAAATGAATTACTCGTATTTATCAAAATATAAATATATTAATGAAATATTTTGGCATTATTGCAGAAATTCATCGCCCCTCGCCTGAAGTTCAACATTGCGAGCAGACTAGTAGGGATACCGATGATCAGATTCCTGAAGATGTGACTCTAACTAAATATTTAAAGAGAAGAAAATTAAAAAGGAAGTGACTAAACAAATTTTGAGTAATTCTTATTTATAAAAAAAAAACCATTTAATGGTTTTTCCCTCTGTTTCATGAATGAATGTTTGAATGAATGCTTTACTGAATGGTTTACTGATTTATTTTTTCTGCCATTGACTAAATTAATGTTTTAATGAATGAGTTAATGAATGGTTTAATGAATGGTTTTTTCATCTGTTGAATTATTGAATGGTTTAATGAATGTTTTAAAGAATGATTTAATGAAAGCATCTTTCAACTATTGAGTGAAATAATTTGCAGTAGATGCATTGTTATTTGCATTGTGAAATAGTGAAATAAATTGTTATTTGCAAGTATATGCATTGGGTTTGGGGAGTTGAGAGTGATGTGAGGGGGGGTAGGGGCCATAAGATCTTCCATCTTCATGTGGTTGGTCCTGTTTAGTAGAGAATATTAAATTATTCTCGAAACAGGGAGGAGCTCAATGAATGGTAAGGAAAAATACATTAGAAAACATCTATTTCTATAATTTTACTGTGTAATTTTCACTATTGTTATTTGACTCCTCCATTGGAACTTGTTACAGATAGCGTTGAGAAACATTTCCATAGTTAAGAGGCAAGAAATGGATTTTTGATTAGATCAATGGCCTTATATACATAGTATTTTTGGTTATCCATGTTTTATCAGGTGATATATTCTTAACAATTAATTTACTTGAATATTTAAATAGTACTGTAATTTACATTGTAATAGAATTGTATTTATTTATATTGGTTTTGTTATTTTCATAAACAAACATAAATATATTTGATGGGTCCTAACATGAAACTATTGCAACAGGACAAAAAATGAAGTATGTTGAATGATGTTTTGAAAGGTAAAGCATAAGAAGACAGTGTGAAGATCCACAAATCAAGGTATAATTATGTTTTCTTTTGTTTGATTGAGCTATGTATTCGGTATTTATGAAAGTGCACACACATACATTTAGTTGATGATGATGATTACCATACATTGAGGTGAACTGTGTTCTATTTGATCTAAACAATCACCTTAAATATTTTGATTTATCATGATAACTGGCCCCTTGGTAATACTTTACCAATACCATGTAGCTAGGACAACAAAATTAAATGTAGGCATTTCATTACAAGAAATATAATAGGCATTTGAGTTTGATGGGAATATTTAAGGTCAAAAGACAGAAAAATATAGATAGACTTGTGAGGAAAATGGTATCTGAAGCGTTGTTTCCCTATTTTTCCACATGAGTATATTGTTATCTTCCCCAATTTATCTTTCTCCAGTAGTTTTGTAATTTGTTTCTTAATCTCATATCTTGTTCAACTGTAATGGTTGATTGTGCAATTGTAAACCTATGTTTATATTTGTGCTTATCCCTGTAGGTTGTGAGTTGGGCATGGTACACATTGGTATTTTCAGTTTCCATTGTAAATTTTCACCCCAACATCATTGTGCACTTTATTACTCATAATTGCTAATTTGTTACAAAGTCTTCTTTGTGCAAATCTTTTATTAGGCATGTATATCTTTCTGTATTGCTTCCAATTTATCACCGAGTTTAAAGTGGTCACTTAGAGGAAACATCTCAACTCTGGAATACAAAATAAGAATGACTACATTGATAATTATGGTAACAAAGTATTGATATCTGCTTGAAAAAATAAAGATCTATTTGCTACTTTATTTCTGGAAGGCATTGTTTGAATGGTTAAGTTATAAAAACTATTTATTTTTTTTGTTTTCAGGAAATCTTCCAGAGGTATCCATGGCCTGAAAAAGAGTATCAGTCATTTTCACTGATTTACAATGATAGATCACTAGATTTGGTATGACATCTTTTCGCTAAAGGCAACATTTTCACATTTGTTGGAAACAGTTTTGAGGTTCTTTCCCAAGGAAAATATGTTTTTATTGAAGAAAGCCCATTTGGAGCCATGACTTTTGGTGGTGTTGATCCTAATCACTTCAAGGGTAAAAATCAATATGCTCCTATTACTCGAAATAGTTACTGGAAGGTATGTAATAGAATCATGTTAGTTTTCCAGGTTTAAGATTGATTGTATTTAAGGATAAACGCATGCATACCATGTTCTTTGTATGAGTGAATATAGTTACTAGTAGGTATGTCATGGGATTAATATACTCTAATAAAAAAAATTTGCTATTTCCTTCAGTTTGACATGGGAGACTTCCTCATTGATGATCAATCAACAGGTCATCATACAGTCCATCTTATTCAATTGGGCACATGATTTCTTCTTAAGGAATCTTAGGAAAATATTGATGCCATTTTATGAACATTTTGTTGCAGGTTTCTGTGCTGGAGGTTGTGTTTCTATTGCAGTTTCTGGAACTTCTTTGATAGCTGGTCCATCAATAAAGCATGCATACCTTTGATCTTTCGTAAATTTCTTTTATAAGTTAGTGGTGTTTTCTAGGTCTGTGCATGATATGATATTGTTGTAAAGCATAAGTGTTTCATAGCCACACCAAGGATATAGGGCAGAAAAAGCTATTTCAGAACCATAACCAACAGAGTATTATCATTTAAACCACTTTTCTTTGAAATCAACATTAGTAGACAATTTTATCAGCTAGCAAGTGTAAGTATTAACAACCATCATGTATCATCACATAGGAATTATTATCATCATTTAAATTAGCTGTAAATACTATTGTATATCAACATGAATTACCAGCTGAGTTAAGCATCCTTCTAAGGGTTTATACAAGTACTCCTTAGCCTGAAAAGAATGCTTTTGGAAGGCAAAATTCAATTATATTGTTGAGATTTCCCTATAACTCAAATATGACCCTAACTTGGTTGATTTTGCAGGTCTTTTTGATAGGTTTTAGGGCTAGAAACGATAGTAACACTGATTGGTAAAGAAAGAGTCCCTAAATTTCCCTACTAAACAATTAAATGGGGTCGTTGTAAGGCATAAAGTAACCTTTTATCAAGGCCAAATTATCCCAACCCCTGAAACATGTCAAATATGAAACCCTAACTCTGACTTTTGACTAGGATTTTTAGGTTGCTTCTCAAGTTCGTGGATGTAGACAAGAAGATAGGTGACACATTGGAGGATCTAGGGCTAAATAGGCAGGCCAAAATTTGAGGGTGGCTTATAATTTGAAAATTGTTGTTATTTTTCGATTATTGAATTTTATAAATTTCTAAGGTTTTCTAGTTTATAAAAATGCAGATCTAATCTAACAGTACACTAATCACGCAAATGCATCTATTTACACATGAAATACTACATTTTGATCAAAATGACAAATCTTAGGGTTTTTGTGAAATTTACTTCAAACCTAAGCCCATGAGGGACGGTGATCAGCCTCCCTCTTGGAATATTTCCCTAAGCCTCACCAACTAGGACTTCCAAAAACAACCTCTAGGGTTTGTTGGAGGATCCTGATTAGGGAAATTTTTAGAGATCTAACGACAAACAAGAGAAAAATCCTTCAGGAGCATGTTTTATAACATGTAAAAGTCGACAAAAGATGGTAAAAAACCCTAATTCAGAGAAAACGCAGCATTACAACCACCATTCAATCCATAGAAGCATAATTTCACCAAACTTTACCAATGGAGCAACCAAGAAAACCCTAGATCCTCCTTGTGCTTGTGTTATTCCAACAATGCTAGCATCAATCTTGCATGTGCATGAAACCCTAGAATTCACCCATCATTTTACCATAAATCCAAAGAAGAAATAGTAATATATTTGATAATGTTGAATTTTCATAGGCTAAGCTAGATCATGAGTATTACATTTCATTTTCATAACAAAAGCATATAAATAGGATTATTGAAAGATAGACAAGCACAACCATACAAAAGGAACACAAAGATTTATCCTGGGAAAACCCTAAAGGGAAAATCCCAGCAAGCTTCCTCAATATAGATGCCCCAAAAGATAAAAGATAAAACCAACAAGGAGATCAAAGCCTAATCCTCCTCCTTCTCCAGCTACTTCTCTCTCCTCCACTAATGCGCTACACAAGTGAGAGTGTGTGTTCCAAATGAGGAGCACCACACCTCTATTTATATTCATCCGTTCACTTTAATTAACTCATCTGACATGTAGGCTGGAGTTAATCATGTAGGCTCGAGTTACACATGTAGGCTCAAGTAACCACACTAGGGTGCTAATGACCCACCTTTACAATTAGAGGGGACTGTCTCATGACTCTTATTAGTTCTTCCGATTAGAAACATTGGGATACAAATTAATACAAGTGGTTCTCCTGATAGGACCCTTGGGGACCACAAAAGACACATATAGAATATTCTTCGAAGTTACAATATTTCAACACTCCCCCTTAACAAGAAGGGTATTCTACAGCAACATCAACAACAACAATAATAGGAGAGAGAGAGATAGAGGACATCATCAACATCATCAGGGTAACACATCTATAAATCATTGGAAGCTTTTCAACATCATGTAGTCTTCATCTTCAATCTTCGGTCTTCAGCAACATCAACACTTTGACTGCTTTGATCGGCAACATCTTTGACCGCTTCGATCGGCAACTTCTTTGACCTTTCGATCAGCAGCAACATCTTTCACACTTTTTGATCAGCAGCAACATCTTCAGCACTTTGACCTTTCGATCAGCAACATCATCATCATCATACTCTAATCTTTCGAACAGTAACATCATCATCATCATACTCTGATCTTTCGAACAGCAACATCATCATCATCATACTATGATATTTCGAACAATAACATCATCATCATCATACTCTAATCTTTTGAACAGAAACATCATCATCATCATGATCTTTTGAACAGCAACATCATCATCATCATACTCTGATCTTTCGAACAACAACATCATCATCATCATACTCTGATCTTTCGAACAGCAACATCATCATCATCATACTATGATCTTTCGATGAGTACGTCATCATCATCAGCAACAACCTGCAATCCACAACACGAATATGAAAGTCTTCGAATCACTTTTGGACCTAAGTCCAGGGATGATACAATCCTACCACTTTCACGGGGACTGAAATCTCCGGATACATTTTGAACCAAGGTTCAGGGATGATGCAATCCCACCACATTCACGGGGGCCGAGACCTCCGAATACATTTTGAACCGAGGTTTAGGGATGATGCAATCCCACCACTTTCACGGGGGCCGAGACCTCCAGATACATTTTGAACCAAAGTTCAGGGATGATGCAATCCGCCACTTTCACGGGGGGCGAGACCTTCGGATATATTTTGAACTGAGGTTCAAGGATGATGCAGTCCCACCACATTCACGGGGACCGAAGCCACCGGATCTATTCTGGACAGATGTCCCAGGATTTTATAATCCCTCTTCATTCTCAAGGACCGAGGTCACCGGATCACTTTAGGGAAAGTGCCCAGGGATGATACAATCCCACTGCTACATCACTACTCCCCCTTTCGAGGAAGGTCTTTTCGAGAAACACCAAGCTTGTCTCGAAAGTGTTTGATATTTACTTGAGACAGAGGCTTCGTCAGTACATCATCATCTAAACCATCATCATCTACATCTTCAGTATGTGAATACTAAACTATCGTCATCTGTATCTCCAGTATGTGAATACTGAAAGCATCATCATCTATATCTTCAGTATAGAAATACGGAATGACCATCATCTGCATCTATATTATGTAAATACTGAAACATCATCTATATCTTCAGTATGGAAATACTGAAAACATCATCATCTGCATCTTATCTCGTATGTAGAAATACCATATTTCTATGTGTTACAACGGAACACATGGTTCTCTATCATCACAATTGTGGTTATCACATAGAATCATTGTAGTATCCATCTTCGGGTCAAAGAGACCTGATATCAGCTTCCGAAGCCATATGGCTTCACAACTTAGCAGAGCAATCTGCTATGTATTCCGCTTCAGTCGTGCTAGGAGCAACACTGGGTTGTTTCCTGCTAAACCATGAATTCATAGCAAACCCCAAACAAAAGCATCTACCTGATGTGCTTTTCCTATCTGAGATACTTCCAGCCCAATCTGCATCTGTATAGTCATACAATCTGTAATCATGGTTTCCATCATAGTATAGACCAAAGTCTATAGTCCCTTTTTAGATATCTCATCACATGTTTTGTAGCTACTAGGTGAACCTGTCTTGGTTGAACAAGATATTGCCTTAAGGTGTTCACAGCAAAACAAATGTCTGGTTAAATAATCTGTCTGTATTGAGTCACATCCACTAACTCTGATGAGTCATCAGCTGACAACTTTAGGTTGGAATCCATGGGTGTGACCATGGCTTTGCATTCCAACATATCAAATCTTTTCAAACTTTGCACTGCATACTTTCCTTGATTGAGAAAGATTCCTTCATACTTCCAGACCTAGGAAATAAAGTATTAGACCAAGGTCTAAATTCTTCAGCGGACTTCTTCTTGCATTCTACAATCTCTTTCTCATTCCTTGTTAGAAATAGATCATCCACATATAATAAAAGGATGACAATTTCATCTTCTACAACCTTGAGATAAAGGTTAGGATCAGCTTTACTCTTGGTAAAGCCCATGTTCGACAGGAAACTGTCTATCCTTCCATACCAAGCTCTGGGAGCTTGCTTCAGGCCATAGAGGGCCTTCTTCAACTTGTATACATGAGTCCATCTGTCTTCAACTTCAAATCCTCATGACTATTCGATGTAAAACTCTTCCTCAATCATACCATTAAGGAAGGCTTGTCTTTACTTCATCATGGAAGAAACTACCATGATAGTTCTGAAGGAAGTGTACCTTGCTTCCTGGAGTAAGTGTCTCTTCAGAATCAATTCCCTCTTTTTGATAGAAACCTCTAGCCACAAGTCTTTCCTTACTTCTATCAGCAACATATTTTATCTTGCAAATCCATTTGTAAGATACCACATTCTTGCTTTCAAACATCATTCTAGTATTCTTTCATCATAACATCTTCCACGAGTTTGTCTTGTCAGATCATCAACATATCCTAGTCTTCTGCATTCAACCTTGAATGTTGGAACCCACTTTACTCTTGGTAAAGTCTTGATCCATCAGGAAGTTGTCCATCATGTCGTACCGTGTCAAACTCAGATATATTTTGTAGTCACTCCCCCTAAAGTGGAGTATCATATTCCCTCTTCATTCTGTACAGGTGGTTCTATGCTTGATATATACTTGTCAATAGAGTATGTCATGTCATAGTCTATTCTTTCTGAGGAAAATCATGAACCTTGCTATGTACACTTGTTCTTGTAGATCCATATGGAAGATACTACGTGCTTCCCTTTATGTCTCGAAACCATATCGAATACATAATTCCTCATGATCAATTGTTACTCTTTGATCATAGCTTCTTTCATAGACATGGTGGTCTTCATCCTTCGAGGTGGATCTACCGCTCTCTGAAGCTCTTTCTTTCGTCAAGATGTCTCTGACTCTAGGAGCTTCAGATTCATGTTTATTGAATTGTCATCACTTGTTCTTCAGAACAAGTCTCATCCTTCTTTTCTTGTAGGCGGTTGTACAGGACCTTTCCTACAATTCAAATGCACCAGTTGCATGGTTAGAACTATTTCATAAAACATATGCATAATGACAAATTCTTATGCATCATGCAACTGTTTAGCCAACACAAGATTCATCCATATCTTACGGAAAATTTTCTAGATGCCTTCCATCTCTACCAGGACAACATTGAAATTGTGCACTAATCCAATACGTCAGCAAAGAGGTTTCATTCTAGATAAGTAGCAATGGAGATTTGTATAGCACCATGAGCTACTTACCCATTACATGCATATTAGTAGTATACTGTCGTTAATGCAAACATCCTATCATGCATAATACATCAACTGAATATAAACAAATGCATAACAAAACAATATCATGAAATGACAATTGAATACTTATCTTTATTTGTTTCATGGGTAGACTCCTTATTCATCCTTCTACTTCATCATCTTTTTTATTCATGACATCATCATTTCATATCCAAGTGATAAGATGGATACGAGGTTCTTCAAGAATTGAGTTCTTCATATTCCTCATCGCTTGAGGGATCTTCTTTGAATGGAGAGAGCTTGATCTTAAATTGCCCCCATCTTCTTCTTCTTAGAGTCATCTGAAAGTAATCACTTCCTTTTGGCACACATTCCTCGTATGAATGAATCCCATGATCCTGGGAGGCCATTCAAGGTGGCTATCACCACTTCTGCATTCTTCACTTCTTCTTTTATCTGTTTCTTAAGGTCATCTTCTGATGTATGTTCTTTCCTTCAAATAACTTGGTCAAGGGATCAAACATATCTTTTGGTGTCTTTAAGGAAGAAACTTGTGGTACAAGTTGATTTGTGACTAAATCAACAATGATCTTCTTGGCCTTGACCAAGTTCTTCTGTGTAAGGCTTTGAGCCTCATCTCCGTATGGAACTGGAACCTCTCTACTCATGTAGGTGTCCAATTCATTTTCTTCAGAGAGATCAAATACTTCCATGCTTGGAAGTTTTAAAATTCACCAAGCTTATCATCAAGCTGATTAGATATATCAATTTGAAATGAGAACCTCAAATGCAAATAGCAAAAGATTAGATCTTACCGATTTGAGGTGTCCGTCCTGCTTCCGGAGCTGGATGATCTAGGGTTTGTCAGAGAGACCCTAATTTTCAAAACTTGGAATCTTTCAGATTTGGTTGGATATAAATATATATATCTTCAAATGGAGCTGTCCAATGTACTCCTTTTCTGAAAACAGTGGAGGGAAGCTCTCGGAATAGGAAGCCTTAGTTTTCCAATTTCTTCTGCAGAAATGCCTGTCACTGTTTCTGTGATATCTCTGAAATTGCTGCTCCTCTGTCTATAAAATTTCAAATTGAGGTAACCTCGCTTTTCCCTGATCCAAAACCATAGGTTTCATCAGAATTGGTTTAACCAATTTGGATTTATGATCCTTTTCCCAAGGTGACCTGTTACAGGACTGTTCAAAATAGCAAAGTTGTACGGCCTTCCACGTGTCATTGTTTCATCTTCTGGTTCTGAAATTCCGCAAAATGAAAGTATAGTCCGTGATATTTCTAGAACATCTTCAGGAATTCTATTTGGACCTCTATAGCCCAAGATATAGCAATTCTCCCTAGGTGTCTTGTTTAGGGATGAATTCTGGAAGAGGCTAGAACCCTAACGTGGAGGGATCATATCTCCCAGAATATAGAAAATATGAGGCTGAATTTTGGACATAGTGTACATCAGTATTTTATCTTTGGAATATGCAATTTTCCACTCTTGAATATTCTCCAATATCAGGATATATCAAATGTACCAAAACTTAGCAGTTTTAGTATTTAGGGTTTTTCTAGCTCGGGGTCAAACTAGGTTTTGACTTTCCTAGAGTTTCACCCAACCAAAAATATTGATCCAAGTCTCTAAACTTTGATTTTGATGAGGAGAGAAATCCTATGCTGGGCTCACTTAAAAAAATTTCTTTTGCAAGAAGCCCTAATTTTCCGCACCGAAAACTGAAAATGCTCATAATCGAATTCTGCTTCGACAAAAAGATGCACCCTTCAATGGAGAGTTAGCCTAGCCTTCTGTTGCTGATCAATTATGGAGAGAGAACCAAAAATTAAGAAGCCCTAGCTTCTATAGCTACATAATGTCTTCTTTTAGGGTGGCTCTAATACCATGTTGAATTTTCATATGCAAAGCTAGATCATGAGTATTACATTTCATTTTCATAACAAAAGCATATAAACAGGATCACTGAAAGATAGACAAGCACAACCATACAAAAGGAACACAAAGATTTATCCTGGGAAAACCCTAAAGGGAAAAACCTAGCAAAATCTTTTTCAATATAGATGCCCCAAAAGGTAAAAGATAAAACCAACAAGGAGATCAAAGCCTGATCCTCCTCCTTCTCCAGCTACTTCTCTCTCCTCCACTAATGCGCTACACAAGTGAGAGTGTGTGTTCCAAATGAGGAGTGCCACACCTCTATTTATATTCATCCATTCACTTTAATTAACTCATCCGACATGTAGGATTGAGTTAATCATGTAAGCTCAAGTTACACATGTAGGCTCAAGTAACCACACTAGGGTGCTAATGACCCACCTTTACAATTAGAGGGGACTATCTCATGACTCTTATTAGTTCTTCCGATTAGAAACATCGGGATACAAAGTAATACAAGTGGTTCTCCCGATAGGACCCTCGGGGACCACAAAACATACATATAGAATATTCTTCAAAGTTACAATATTTCAACAGATAAGTTTCCCCTGTGAATCCATAGGCAACCCTATATCAGAGCATCTTCTTCGCATGAAATATTTTGCTAGATCCATTGATTTGCAGATAATGGTGCTTCCACATGATTCAGTATTGTAATTGCAAGAGGAACTTCACAAACATTTATAGATTCTCAACCAGTTGTAAAAGTACAAGCAAGCATACATTTACCAGAATCCCAACAACTATTTAAAGGATCAAATAAAATCACCTGTCTCTTCTATTGAACAATCATAGAGTGAAATTATGTTGCATATAACTTGATTTTAGCACTATTACTGGATCCACCACCATAGTGTGTGGGATCCGCTAACAATTGCAATAGGTTGATCTACCTTAGCTACCAAACTAGGCATATGTGTTGTTTCAGTGGAAGGTCTATTAATGTTCAAAGGTGTTATTGAATCTGTAATACTTCCAGTTGATGCAACTCTTCTTGCAATGGGGACCATAAGAAGAGAGTTTGATCTTATCTTTTCCAAACGAAATTGAAGGTTGGACCTGTTCATTCTATAAACCAAGATCACTTGAATTGATTCCAGTCACTAAGGTATAAAGAGTTGCCATACCTAGTTGTTTCTCCCTCTGTTTCCTGACTACTACAGAGGATTTCATGTTATGATGGTCCAAGAGAAGTAGTAGACACAGATACAAATGTGAGAGGTTGTGATAGTTCCACTGATTTTGACAACAGTGTTGACTGCAGAGCACATCTAACCTCTGCTTTTTGGAATTCCCTGGAACTTTTGACAAATTTTATATTTTGGACAAGGTCATGCCTTATTTTACCCTTTTGACTTACTTGGCCTTTTCTTCCTTAAGGTTCGATATGCTATTGCATGATATGATATAGCATATCAGACACTTTTTCTGTACTTGTTGCATTTATGGAGTTCTTTGTAAATAACAAAACTTATCTCTAGCCCTTATCTTTAATTGACAACTAAATTATTTTTCTATCCTTTATATTGTCCTAAGTTCTTCTCAAGTGATTTATATCTCCATTCGGCAACCCTAAACTACTTATATTTTACATTTTAGTCCTTCGGTTGACTGGGACTTGAGCATGCATTTTATTTATATGTTTGACAAAATGATTCTATATCATCACTCATTTGGACATGTTGAGTGAAAATCTATCATATCTAAAACTGTAAAACACTAATTAGATTATTTTGATGCATAAAATTCAATGATCACCGGCAGAGTGTGTGCTCTAGAATGAAAAGGATATATAGAAGCATACCATACTGAACTGTAAATGAAAAGGATATAGATTATTTACATATTTATTGGAATAATCTCCACCATTGTATGTGTGAAGGATATTGATCCCCTTACCACATTCTTTCTCTGCAAGAGCTTTGAAATCTCGAAGAAAAGCAAACACATCAGCTTTGTGATTTAAGAAGTAGACACCTGTGTATATAGAGATGTAATCAATGAAGGTTAGAACTTAGTACGTATAATAATTTATTCATATATAGATGAGGAAAGGGACCAGTAATGTCACCGGGAAAAAAATCAAGAAGTGATGTGGCTCTCTTAGCATTTCCTTTCTCAAATCTCTCTTCAAGGTGCCTACCAAGAGTATATATTGGAAAAACTCCATCTAAGAATGATATAGGTGGAAACCCCACTATCCCGTCTTGTTTGATTAATTGATGCATTTAACGTAATTTAATATGCCCAAACATATCTTGCCATAACTTACTAACATCATTAGAATGCATTAACAAAGCTAGAGTAGGAGTTTTTAGCAAAAACTTTGAAAAAACATACAATTTATTTTTGTGATCAACTTTTTAGTGGGCTTCATTTTGCTTGTCAAAAGTGGGCCAATCTAATGCTCCTGCAACTCCATAGCCATTGTAAACCAGTCTTTATATGGAATCATTGGTTTATGCTCTTCAATATGAAGTCCCTCTTAAAGATTTCCTCTTTGTATGAAGTCATAGACAATAAGGCATTCCTTGCCCCGTGCATAATAGCTAATACAAAGTAGTTAGATGGTAATCATTGTTCTTAATACTTAGCCACCGATGTTGGTTATAATAGAACATTATGTTTGCTTGTAGTAAAAAGAAACTGTAAAGCCTTATAGAGTTTCGCTTCTTCCGACAAATACATTATTATTAGACCGTGAGATATCTCGACTTCAAGATCTATTTGTTTTAGTAGCCAAAGCCTTCATAGACTCCATTCACTACATCAAAGGCATTGACCAACTGATCATTGGTCTTCTTATAAATAAATATTTCATAAAAGATCTGTTTCCATCTCTCCAGGAAAATAAAGGGATTCACTAGCTGCAAAAGGATTGGATGCTATAAACTCATGCTCCCAGCCTGTAGAAAACACAATAGCAACACAAAGCATAAAAATGGAAATCCTATATAATAAATTACAAAGGGAAATGCATGATAAATTTGGATAAATTGGGTTATATGGGAGATCATTGTTTTTCCTGCATTGCCAACCTCTCCCAAGGATCCACTTATCACCATTTTGGTATCCAAGTAACGGCAGAGGGAATCGTTGTCTTTGAAAGGAAAATGAGCAAGGATACATAGTGATTTAGCTTTGGGAAGGTAAATTGTTGTCTTTGATAGAAGATAGACACCAACACACACAACGATTCCTTTTGGAAGAAGAGACAAGTAAAAACATCAATGAACATCCAATATGGAGTCACCATCTAGAGTTAAATAGTTATGTGAGCTTACTAGAAGCAAATTGTTGTGCATGATGACATGTGTGCATTGGAAGCTCAATGATTTAGTTTGGAAGGACAATATGCTTTTCTAGGGAAGGCAATTACTAATCAAATCACCAAATCTCGAGCCCACATGCATGACAAATCATTGTCTTGAGGGACCATATGCAAAATCGTTGTTGTGCCTGGGAGGAGCTTGCTTTAACGTACAACAATTTATCCTAGGGGAAGGTTGAATGCTTTGCTGGAGGAAGTTCCTCTATAAGCCACCAACTCCCCAGCTCACACTTGTTATCAAATCACTATATCTAAGTGAAATCTTTCATTTTTTTTTTGTTAAATCTACCAACAGGCATCGCTTTTTCGATGGTATTTCGACGCTTCGGCGAAACCTTTCGACGGCAGTGTCATGACTCCGACCCTTTTTCCCGTCGAAAGTCTGACTCTTTAGGTGTCAGAGGGCATCGAATATCCAACGCTTACTGGAAAAAAACACCGACGATGTCACCATGCCTCCAACACTTCTTCCCGTCGGCAGGCCAACTCTTCAAGTGTCGGATGGCATCGGATTTCTGACGATTTTTGCAAGTTTTGATTAACACTTTGGAAGAGAAAACTGTCGAATAGGTGACACCATGGTGTGTCAGATATTCGACCCACATTGGTAGGATGTCGAATATCTGACATTATGCCACTAATAGCAAAAAAAAGTGTATGTATCGAAGATGTGACAGAGAAGTGTCGAAATTCAGACATGTAAGGTGTCGGATTTTGCGTTGAAATTCTGTTGTGGAAGAGCAACTAGTCTTGGCCATAATATCTAAGCTTGGTCCTAACTATTCAATGTTTGTTTTGACCTTTCATGCCACCAAGTTGATAGCTCAAGCCTGGAAGATTCCTAAGCTTGCAAAGTTCATGGAATCCCTCACACAAGAGCAAGATAAGTTGGTGATGATGGGCACCATCAAACCTTCCAAATACCAAGATTTGGTTGCTGGAGATTCAAGGGTGGATTCAAAAAGAAAGAAAAAAACTAGAAATCCACCTGAGCAAAAGAGAGACAAGTCTAAGTCTCAAGAGGATCCCCAAGGTTCCAAGAAGAACTCCCAGAAGAAGAAGAACAAAGGAGAAATGAGCAAGTATGCATACTACAGTAAGGGCTATCATCCTTAGAGCTCTTGTATGAAGAATCAAATTGACATGTTGACCCAACTCCTGGAGAATAATAACATCTCCCTTCTTGATTTCTCAAAGAAGAAGGAAGGAGGATCAAATTCAGAAGACAGAGAGAGTCTGCATGCCTTATTGGCTGGTACATCAAGCTCACCTAGCTTCATCATAGATTCTGGAGCTTCTAGACACATGGTTTCAACAAAAGAGACATTCTCCTCCTGTGACATGTCAAAAGGGCCACTGATAGTTTTGGGAGATGAGTCTCTCACTGACAGTTTGGGGAAGGGTAGGATTTATCTTGACCATGGTAGTTTCAATAATGTATTGTGTGTTCCAGGTCTTACCTCCAATCTCTTGTCAATGTATCAGATAAATCATACTGGGTCTCCAAAGAAGTTCATATTCTCCCCCGATGATGTTGAAATCACTAATATTTCAAATGGTAAAGTCATAGCAAAAGCTGTTGTTGATCACACTTCGAAGGTATAAAAGTTTTCCCATCTTCTACCCTACTCAAACCCCTCTGCTCTTCTGATTCATGCTAATGAAGCAATAAATATTTGGCATGAAATATTTGGCCATATTAACTACAAGTATATTTCTGATTTGAGTGAAAAAGATATGGTCATAGGGTTACCAAAGATCAAGTTTTCTAAGGGATTCTGTCAAGGTTGTATCCTAGGAAAACACCCAGAGCACAAGTATGAGAAAGCTAGTCATGAGAGAACCTTTGCACCTCTTGAGCTGATCCATGATGATATTGCTGGTCCATTCCCTCATATGTCCATGATTCAAGCCAAATATGCACTGACCTTCATAGATGACTTTTCCATGTATTGTTGGGTTCACTTCCAAAACTATAAGTCTTAAGTTTTTGACCTCTTCAAAGTCTTTAGAGCCTTGGTTGAAAACCAGTCTGGGACGAAACTCAAGATCCTTAGATCTGACAATGGTGGTGAGTATGTCAAGTATGATTTCATTCAGTATTGTAAATATGTAGGTATTTAGATGCAGCATTCGATCCCCAACAGACCACAGCAAAATGGTGTTGCTGAGAAAAAGAACAGATCACTAAAGGAGATGGCAACCTGCATGCTGAAGGCTAAGAATTTTCCACCAAAAATTTTGGGAAAAGGCTATAAACTATGCATCCTACATCCATAATAGGGTGCCTCATAAGCATCTTGATGGTGTGACTCCTTTTTAAGCTTGGAGTGGGCACAAGCCAGATGTGACCCATTTCAGGATTTTTGGCTCAAAGGCTTGGGCTAGAATTCCAATTGAAAAGAGGAAGGATTTGCAACCACAAAGCCAAGAGTGCCTATTTGTTGGGTATTCTAAAGATTCAAAAGGGTATAAGCTAATAAAATTTATCACTAACAAATATTCCATTGAAAGAAGTGTTCAATTCCATGAAGAGCCTTTCGTAGCGGTTGAAGTTGGAGAGTCTTCTTCACCACCAG
The DNA here is from genome assembly GCA_001517045.1 of Pseudotsuga menziesii. NCBI lineage: Eukaryota > Viridiplantae > Streptophyta > Pinopsida > Pinales > Pinaceae > Pseudotsuga > Pseudotsuga menziesii. The sequence goes on along the minus strand of LPNX010606781.1, from coordinate 125,178 downwards.
ATCCATTGACTGTACGTGGAGAGACTAGTGAGTTTTTTTATTCTGATATGTCTGATAATGATGATATTATTGTAGATCCTAATATTCCTACAAGACCAAAATGGGCAGAAAATACCATTCATGCAGCTGGGGAACTAGTTGGAAATCCTAACGACACTAGGAGGACTACATCTCAATTTGAGAGTGCCCTTTGTGTGAAAGATCCTCTATTTGCTGAGAAGTGCTATCTAATGGTTGAATAAGATATAGAGACATATTAATATGCATCACATGATCCAATATGGAAAACAACCATGAAAGAATAATTCAGCTCACTCCAGAAGAACAACACTTGGGAACTAGTTGATCTTCCCCCATGGAGGAAGCTAGTTCAATGTAAGTGGGTTCTCAAGACCAAGTTTGCTGCTGATGGTTCACCTTTGAAATATAAGGAAATATTGGTAGCCAAGGGCTACTCACAAGTACATGGTATTTACTACAATGAAACCTTTGCACCGGTGGCAAAGATGGACTCCATAAGGATAGCTCTAGCCATTGCATCTTCGAAGCAGTGGGAAGTGCATCACATGGATGTGAAGTGTGTTTTCATAAATGGAGATCTCACTGATGAGATTTACATGCAGCAACATGAAGGGTTTGTTTCTAATCCATATTTAGTGTGTAGGTTAAAGAAATCATTGTATGGGCTCAAGCAAGCCCCCAGGGCTTGGTATGCCAAGATTGATGGATTTTTGCTATCACTGAGTTTTGTTCGATGCAAGTATGATCCTAATGTATATTTGAAGCTGATTCATGTTTATTTGATTATTATTGTCTTGTATGTGGATGACATACTGATTACAGGAATTTCAAAGAAAGAAATTGCCTCCTTGAAGTATGCAATGAACCATGCATTTTCTATGACAGATTTGGAATTATTGAGCCAATTCTTAGGTCTCGAAATTGTTCAATCCCAACATGGAATCAAAGTGCATCAGTCCAATTATGCTTTGTATTTGCTGAAAAAGTTCAACATGAAATATTGCAAGCCAAGCAAGACTCCCTTCCTTTCAGGAGTATTAATCTTGCACATTGATCTAGGGACTAAACATCAGTCTCATCAAAGATTAATCAACAAATAACTCATGAAATGGTGTAATCAGACTACAGAATGAGCATTCGCTCTGTATATTCACACAAAGAATGAGGAATTACATTACAATGTCATGCTACAAGCATGAATGAGAAGCAATTTGAATTCCTAAGGAGGTCATTCGAATTGAATGAGTGAGTCTAGCTTAACTGAATGTAAGCCACAGTCAACACTCAAGTTAACCACTGATCAAAACCCTAATTGGCTCCACTCAGCCCTAACTGAAGTTAGAGTGCAATAAATGAATGAGTCTCAACTGAAAGAGATCAGACACATGTCATAGCAAGCCAACCATCAAGTGCTAGCGCTTCAATGACTCCAATGAACCCCGATGAGGTTAACTGAAGTGTAACTGACCATTAGAAGTGGTTGGAGGTGCCCCTGTTGACTCCAGTTCATTAAATAATCATTAAATAATCAATTTAATGAAGGGAGGAACCTTCACTGCCATGTTTAACTAATTGTAACCATCAGTTAGCAATTAGGTGCATTAATATCACTCAGATCACTCTCGGAGTGCTCCAGTTAGCCTACCTGAATGTAGGAGAAGGCTAAGTTAGCCTCCTTGACTAAAGGTAGGCATGGATGTGATCTAGATGATGACATTTAATGCTCCACTGATGTTAATTAAGCCAATAATACTTAGGATAGTGGTGTAACTAGGCCAATTTGACCAAAATGAGTGTGTAAGGTGGTAAATGTCTCCAACACCCCCCTTAAGCTATACTCAGGAGGAGTTAGAAAACATAAAATGCATAAAAATGCTAGGGCCCCAGCAACTAAGGCCATAGGTTACCCTGTACAATGCTGAAAGTGAAACAATGCTCAAAAACAAACTAAGTGAGGAAAAGAGGGAAAACCCAGTGGGAAAAACCCCCCCTCAAGCTGAATACTGAAAGTAGTATGAATCACCCTCATGAACTCACCCCCAACAGTGAACAGAGGTAAGTGAACTTATTTTCTGAAAATCTCTTGGTGAAGGTGTCTACAATCTTCTCATCAGTCGGGTAGTATTGCAGAATGATGGTCCTATCATGCACTAGCTCCCTGATGTAGTGCATGTGGATCTCTACATGCTTGGTCCTCTTCCTAGTAAATGGATCTGTGGAAATATTAATAGCACTTTGAATTTCACAAAAGAAGACAGTGGACAAAGTACTACCAAGATCAAACTCGGAAAGAATGCCTTGCAACCAAACTGCTTGGATGCAAGCATTCACCGCTCCTCGATACTCAACCTCTGCTGAAGATAGTGCTATGGAAGCCTGCTTTTTGCTAGACCAGAAAATGGGGCCACCACCAAAAATGAATACATATCCAAAAGTAGACTTTCAATCAATAGAATCACCTGCCCAATCGAAATCTGTGTATCAAACCATCTCTAGCTCGGAGTCTGCAGCATAGTGAATGCTGTAGGTCCTAGTTCCCTGAATATACTGGAGGATTCTCTTGGCTCCCTTCCAATGAATATCATGAGGTTGCTGCATGTATCTTGATACAGAATTCACAGCATAATATATATCAATCCGAGAATGTGTCAAGTACAACAAGCTACAAATCAGTTGTCGATAGATAGTGCATTTCATGGGAGGTGTGCTTTTTCCTTCTTCAAGGCTGGTCCCTGAAAGGAAAGGGAATGGTGTAGGCATACAATAAGACATGTTAAAATTGAATAATAGTTCTGAAATTTATTTGGACTGAGTGACCATAATCCCATCATAATTTTGCTCAATTTCGATCCCCAAAAATTGTTTTAGGAGCCCCAAATCACTCATTTCAAAGGCATTGTGGAGAGAAGTTTTGATGGCTGAAATGGAGGCAACTATGCTACCTGTGATTAGTAAGTCATCAACATATAAAAAAATAATAATAAGATGACCATCATACTTCTGTAAATACACATTTGGATCTGATATACACCTTTGGAATTTATGCGAGAGAAGGAAGGAATCCATCTTGGAATACCACTCTCTTGGGGCCTGTTTTAACCCGTATAATGACTTCTTTAGCTTGCGAACCAAAGATGGATCAGTGATGTAGCCCTTGGGATGCTTCATGTATATCTTCTCATGAATATCTCCATGCAGAAAGGCTGACTTAACATCCATATGATGCACTTCCCAGTGCTTAGATGCTGAAATTTCCAAAACAAGGCGGATGGAGTCCATTTTTGCAACTGATGCAAAGGTCTCATGGTAGTCCACAAATTGAAACTGAGAGAAACATTTTTCCACTAGCCTTGCCTTATATTTTTAGGTGCTTCCATCAGCAGCAACCTTGTTCCAAAACAGCCACTTTCATTCAACCAATTTCCTTCCCGGAGGATAGAGAAACTAGCTCCCAAGTAGTGTTTTTCTAAAGAGAATTAATCTCTTCATCCATGGCAACTTTCCATCTCGGATCCTTCCGATCATGGTAGTAGGATTTTGGGTGTGAACTAATCATCAAATAGCAAGTTTCAGATAGCAAATTATCAGGACAAGAGAGCGCAATACCTACTCTTTGGAAATTAGACCGAGTTCTCCTTGGATCATCCGAATTTCCAATGTTATCTCCTGCGGAGGAGAGTGTCTGTCAGGCCAATGTAGGAAGATGATTTTGCACTTCAGGTTCTGATTCAGAATTTTATAATTGCTGCACACTGATATCAAAAATCAGAGGATCCAAATCAGGCTCATCACCCCCAATTTCATCATCCAAATATTCAGTAGAATAAGAAGGAAATTCAGCAGTTTTCTCCTTCACTAGTTCCACCTCCTGAAGAGGCTCATCGAACTTGACACTTCTCTCAATGATGATCTGTTTTGTTTTGATATCCAGAAACTTGAAAATTTTAGATTCATCAGGATACCTAATAAACAGACATTCTATGATTTGCGGTTGTAAAGCCCTTCTTTTATCAAGTGGAATCCGGGCCCATGCAGTGGACCCAAACACCCGCAGGTTCGACACATCCGACTTGTGTCCGAAGTATGCTTCAAAAGGGGTATTCCCTTTCATGGATGAGTGCAGTACCTTGTTCTGAATGTATTCTGCAGCATCATGGCTTCAGCCCACAAATTTGCAGCAAGCTTCTTTGATTCCAACATACAGATGGTCATCTCCTTGAGAGACCGATTCTTCCTTTTCGCTACTCCATTCTACTGGGGAGTGTAGGGAATTGAATGTTGGACCTGAATACCACTTTGGGAGAATATGTGAAGCAACTCATTACTGACATACTCCCCTCCATTATCAGATCTCAAGATCTTGATATTAAGCCCAGAGGCATTTTCAATCAAGGCCTTCAATTCAGAAATTTTTTCACATACTTCAGACTTCTTTTTGAGAAAGAAGACCCATGTGTACCATGAAAAATCATCAATAAAAGTAAGAAGATACCTTGATCCATTCATGGATGTGATAGGCATTGGACCGCTGATATCAGAATGTATCAGCCCAAATATGCATGTAGCTCGGTTTGCCTTCCCCCTATCGAACTTGTGCTCATGGTGTTTTCAAATCACAGAGCCTTTGCAATTTCCGGTGGTTTCCTTGATGACCGGGAGGCCTTCAACCATGAATTTTTTCTGTAATTGCTGCAAATATTTGAAATTTAGATGGCCAAACCTTTCATTCCATAGCCTACTAACCTCATTTCCATGAGTTAGCAGAGCAGTGGGCTTTGCATCCGGCACAAAGTGGGAGAACTCATAGGCTCTTGCATGATGGTTTGCAAGACCTTTAGCAATTAGTTTCCTGGATGCAAGCTCCATTATCTCAACATAATTTGGGCTGAAAGAAACTCTCTTAGGCACTCCAGTATGTGTCATCTGATAGACACTAAGGAGATTTGATGCCAGAGATGGTACATACAAAACATTTGAAAAAAAACCACTACTACATTTCGACCAAAAATCCGACGGCCGTCATGTCGGATTTTCGACACTTTCCTGTCGCATGTACGACACTTTGATTTTTTTTTAAGCGTCGGAAACTTGTCGTCGGTTATCCGACACCTAAGTAACCGTCAGTTAAGTGACACCTAAGTAACCGTCGGTTAAATTTAAAGCATCACTTAAGTGACAGAATATCTTCGACGGTAGTGAAATTTTTTTGAGAAAATAGCCTTCATGCCGTCTGTTAAGCGACAGAAGGTCCGTCGGATATGCGACGGTGAGTCAATTTAAAAAAAAAAAAAATACACAAGAGCTTGAGAAACCGTCAGAGAAGCGATGGATAAGGATGAAGCGTCACTTAAACGACATTAATAGGTGTCGGTAAAGCGACGAAGATCAGGATTAAGCGTCGCTTAAGCGACAGGAATAACCGTCGCTTAAGCGACGGCAGTGAAGTGTTTTTAAAAAAAAATATTTGCAAATTGGATCAGACATCATTACAAGTGGAACTAGCATAAATTTAACCTCTAGACCATTTGTAACCTCATTCGGCCTACACTTATCTTGAAATATGCATAAATTCCATTCCCACTCAACTAAATGAACCAGTTGATAGGGGAGAGATTTGAAATAAGCCACTCAAACATACATCATCCATTCTAGAATACAGTCCTTTAACAAAAATTTGGACCAAAGGGCCTTAGGCTACATCTTCCTTAATATAACTTACCAACCCTCCTTAAGGTATGCATAGTGTACAAATAGATGATCCACATATTCAAAGTCAAACTTACAGAATGGGAACCTATTAATATTTGTACATCCCTAAGTAAGGCCATTATCCCAAATAAGAAACGTGTTCTTTAAATCTAGCCACAACATGATTTTCGACTTCAAATGCACTTTAAGATTCCAAACATGATCCCACCACCAAACTAATTCACCTTGAAACAAAACTTCCAATAAAACATAATAACCCAATTTAACTGAATAACTCTAGTCATATGATTTTTAGACCATACCAAAGAGTCTACCTCATCATCACTAAGATTATTAAAGTTATTTCATAGCTTACTTATATATATTTTCCATTTAGTCACCAATACTTCTTCTATCCCAAGCTTTGTTTCAAACTTCCATTTGTTCCTAGCTTCACGAAGGAATGGCATAGTTACCACCAAGAAAGAAAAGCTTCACGCCACACAAATCTTGCTGTAAAGGACATTTGTAATTTGCCTCTGTTGTATCATAGAGAACACTATCTATTTTGAAATCCAAATATACCTGTTTGGCATAAACAAGTGAAATCAGTGAGTAAATTGCAAGCTTGTTAACACACCAACACAAAAAGTAATTTAAGAAAAGAACATTGATCATATAAACCTTGAAAACAAAAACGGAGCAATAAAGAGGCATCCTCTTGAAAGAAAACCTGGACCAGGCCTTATACAGATCAGAAAGAATAGGGGTTATGCATATTCCTTCTTTCTCTCAATCAAGATATCATTCATAAGAAATGTATAGGCAGAAAGTACATATGTTAGCTACTCAAAATCTTCTGTAGTGACAGAAATTAAAATCCTACCAGGACTGACAGATGGACATGATACACTTGAGGGCTATTTTAACAGTTGAGCATTTTTCTTTCTCATGAGTCATAAATTTACCTATACACATTGATGTGCCTAAATGGTTGTGAATTGCAGAAATAAGAAACAAGAAAGCACACTAAAGGGACCAGCTCATATTACTTATTGTCATGACTAAGGTCTAATGGCAGGATTTTCAGAACATCCCTTTAAACGAAAGTTCTTTTTAATGGAGTTCTGAGCAATGTCATTTAACTGCTGCAGTTTACAATCAAAAGAAATCTGTTGGGCTCAATAAAGACTTCACTATGACCTTGTAAACAACATTAAACAAGAAAATTCACTCTCAAATGGTATATAAAAGGAAGAACTCTATTGATACAACTCTAGAGTTTTGGGTTTGGAAAACAAAATGCAAGCCAATATAAAGAGAAAATAGAACTTGTATTTATAAATTAC
>LPNX010606781.1:1543-109741 GCA_001517045.1 Pseudotsuga menziesii | reverse complement strand
TGTTACGATATTATCTGCTTAAGAGAATAAGCATAAACAAAGAATGGAAAAACAAAATGCCATGGAGCTTTGGTGAAAGTCAAGAAAAAAGCTGCATCAAGTGGCATCAACTATTACTACATGGGCAATCAGAGTGAGTTTAATTTCATGGAAGGTAACAACAATTTTCTAAATAGGATTACTAACAGAACTCTGCACAGATTCCCATCTACCACTAACATTATAATCTATCTTAACTAATCTGGCCATTGAAATCAAACATTCATTTATATAACCAGCCATGCTGAATTTCAAAGAATTTTAATACCCTTCACAATACCCCCTCGAAGAAATATTACTGAAATTTAGCCAAGAATGACCAGCAAAGATGGATACTTTTGAAATTACCCTGACATACTAGGTTCTGATGGATCTTTAGGGACATGTCAAACGGCTTCCTAAAAGTGATTAAACAGGCTAAATTGATTGCAGTTATTTATACTCAAGTAATGCTAAGGTTATTGTTTCAAGCAGATCTGCAGTGTCAAATAAAAGAAAAAATGACTACACTAGACATGTCCAATTCCTTTAAAGCATCCAATGAATGACCATTTAAAACTCTGAAAAATATGCAAAGAAGATTCAAGCAAATTCAAGTTAAGCATCCCAGATCAGTTTCAACATTTCATCTACAAATCTATGTGAACTTAATAGTAAATACACAGTTAGCCAATCTAGACAATTGTGATAAAACTTAATGATATTTGTGTGCATATGATTTACTGCAATAAATATTTTAGAAGTTCAATCTACCAATCTCGTTGGACAACCCACAAAAAATTCGCTGGCAAAGCTAACATCATTTATTTCAGTGTTACATTAAAACGCTTTTAAGATTGTAACATAGTCAGCTAAGGGTAGCACATTAAGCTTGATACATGTTTTGGAAATAAAGAAATATCGGTAAGTGTTGAGTGCAGTTTTGCAATTATAATCTTAAGCCTGCGATCTGTACAATTGAAATTCTTGTTTTCTCAGCATCAGTGCTATTGTGAGACTGATCCACCTAAATCAGAATTTCTCACAAGAAGTTTTCAGTACTCTGTATGGGTACCGCATTAAGCTTGATACAAGTGTTGGAAATAAATTAATAATGAAAAAACACTATGTTAAGTGCAGTTTTGAGATCATAACCTTAGGCTTCATTTGTACAGTTGAAATTCTTTGTTTTCTCAGGATAGGCGCACTTGTCAGACTGATCAACAGAAATCTAAATTTCTTGCAACAAGTTCCTCAGTATTCCCACCTTGAATAAGGAAACTCATTCCCAAAGTCGAGTGCTAGCAACCAGAGATTCAATAGAAACAAAACCAGATATTTAATCCTTTGAAACAGCTATCAGGCTATTATCTAAGGGCAGTTCCCTTTTCAGAAAACTCCTCGGCACGAATGCCATTCAACTCATAACGGATGGAAGAGGAAGGGCGACTAAAGATCACATTACTACAGGCATAAGAGATATGTTGGGCGGTAAGAGGGTTTAGATCTAGTGATTCACAGTCATTCCAGCAAAAGAATCCCATTCTTTAATCATTCTGCACCTCAATGCGGTAGAAAGAAGCATAGCGGCAAAACAACAAAAATTCCTTCAAGGATTCAAACTCCAGAGACACACGGATCATAATACGTTTGTTATTGTGTTAAGGTTCCGTAACTTTGAGTTCATTTAGTTAAAGCCTTTGTAAGAGCGGTTAAATGTCCTCAAAACTCGGTTTTGTTGTCTAAATGTAAAGCCTTTTTGACAGCTCTTTTGTCGATGAAAATAAGTTCTTTCCCAAAGAAATTAACAGAAAATTTTAATTTCGCAAATAGACCAGTTCGTGGTACCTCCCCGCATATCATGCTAAAGTTAATAACTCCTTGTTCAAATTTAAGAACCTCTCTTTCCCTGTAACTAAATGCTTCCAAAAATTTAATTAAAAATAACTTCTCCCAAAAATCAGAGCAGTTCGAGGTATCTCCAGCCCAGGCTCCAGGCTCCGCACATACTACGCCAATTATAGCAACACCTTGGCCAAAAAGAACCAAAAAATCCCTAAAGAACACCTGCCAGATGCAGAAAAACTTAACAAAACCATCGTAGCCTCAACAATAACAGCGGCTCGAACAATCTTGCCGTGTACCGGCAAATAAACTAGAATGTTTCCAATTTTAACATATTTTCAACCAAAAGCATTCACAAATTCACAAATCGTAGTAGTTTTAGAAGTCTTACCGCATGCCATGCCACGATTTAAGCCATCCTCCATCAAATTACACCGATTCTTGGCAATTTAGACCTTGACTTCGAATCTAAACGTTTGTCCACCAAATCCGTCCAGCCGCGCTCCAGCAGTGGTAATCGGCAGTGGAACACACTGTCCGAGCGCCTTGGACTTTGTACAAGAGGCTCAAAAAACAAAATCTATATCAGACTCGATGCGAATCAAACCACAGTTCTCTTGTTCACGAATAAAATCCAGCTCAAACATTCCAACGATGAAATGAAGCTTTAGTGAAGGTGAAATGTTTAATCAATGATCTTTTTTTTTGATGCATCGTCGCTTAAGCGATGCATAAACAAAGAATGGAAAAACAAAATGCCATGGAGCTTTGGTGAAATGTTTAATCAATGTTTTTTTTGATGCGTCGTCGCTTAAGTGATGCTTATGAGGCTAGCCGTCGCTTAAGCGACACTTATGGCCAAAATTTTTATAAAAAAATTTAACTTTCTGATTTTTGGTAGGTTTAAAAGAAAAAATCCACGCGCCGTCAGAAGTAACCGTCGGATTTTGGATCGAAATGTAGTAGTGAGCCATTTTCAAATTCAACAGTACCTTGTCCTTCTGAAATGATGGTGGAGTCATCTCCCATGTGGATGGGGATGGATTTCCCAGTCTTCAAGGATGAAAAGGAGTCTCTTTCATCCATCATGTGGTTCGAAGCTCCAGAATCAATCAAGAGTGCTTTGGACTTCGAAGTGCTTGCCATGAGGGCATGACCTTTTTCATGATGTGGTTCCCGATCTTGCTGATCTCTCCTCTGAAAGATTTCTGGAAGATTGATGTGATTTCTCTCAAGGAGAGAGGTAGCTTCATCAAGCCTCTTCTTCATGCAGGCATGCTCAGGGTGGAAGCCCCTCCCACAGTATGAACACTTGACTTTTTCCTTGCCATGATGCCCTTTTCCTTTTTTCTTCCTTGAGCCGGAAGACTCATCATGCTACAGGTTTTCAACTCTATGCTTAGGAGCATCAAATTTAGTTTTTCTGTTCTTTCGTTGCTTTTCTTTACCCTTCAGATATTTGGGCCCAGAGACATGGAGGGCTTGATCACGGAAAGATATGATGATCCCCATCTGGACAAGCTTGTCATGTTCACTTGTTAAGGACTCAATGAAGGCATTGAGTGTAGGCATCTTCCATCCTGGGGTTGTGAGCTTCCCCACATGGAATGTAGAAACAAAAACTAAATAATCAGCCCCAAGTTTGGAGAGTATGGTGAGGATGAGCTGATCATTTGCCTTCTCCACTTTGCATTGCTTCAAGAGTAAAACAGTGTGCTTGAACCTTGTGAAAAATTCATTCAAAGTCTCAAAATTGGAGGGCTGGAGAGACATTAATTCATTTTTGAGCTGGTAAAATCTCAAGTCATCTTGCTTTCCATATAGAGTTTCCAATTTGTCCCATATTTCTTTTGGAGTCTTCAATCCCGCAAGATGGAAAAGAAGATCCCGGGAAATAGAGAGGCGCAAGAATCTGAATGCTTCATCCTTCTTCTTTAAGAATCTTGATTTTTCTATGGAAAACCAGGCTCATATTCAGTGTCCATGGTGACTCTATAGAGTCCTCTAGAGTGCAACAAAATCTCCATGTCACCTTTCCATGAGTGAAAATTGTATGGGGTCAAAAGATCTACTGAGGAGGCCATCTGGATCTGCTGGAGCGAATGCTTCACCTGTAGAAAACCTGAAAATCACAACAAAAAGGGCAATGCAAGGTTGGACAGCCAGCACATTTTAGGATTTCATCACACCCAGCATAGTCAATCAAGCAAGCTTGATCAACAAGTTCTTTACTTGGGGTATTAAGTGGTAAGCCTTGGCTTCTGGTGCAGTGCTGGATTTTTGAGCTATTGCTCAATTTTCATGCAGAAATCTGTCAAAAAACTTGTTTTTGAGAGATAGAGCTTTGTCCTACCTTGAGCTCTAATACCATAATAATCTTGCACATTAATCTAGGGACTAAACATCAGTCTCATCAAATATTAATCAACAAATAACTCATGAAATGGTGTAATCAGACTACAGAATGAGTAGCCACTCTATATATTCACACAAAGAATGAGAAATTACATTACAATGTCATGCTACAAGCATGAATGAGAAGCAATTCAAATTCCTAAGGAGTTCATTTGAATTAAATGAGTGAGTCTAGCTTAACTGAATGTAAGCCACAGTCAACACTCAAGTTAACCACTGATCAAAACCCTAATTGGCTCCATTGAGCCCTAACTAAAGTCAGAGTGCAATAAATGACTGAGTCTCAACTAAAAGAGATCAGACACATGTCATAGCAAACCAACCATCAAGCGCTAGCGCTTCAATGACTCCAATGAACCCCGATGAGGTTAACTAAAGTGTAACTGACCATTAGAAGTGGTTGGAGGCGCCTTTGTTGACTCCAGTTCATTAATAATCATTAAATAATCAATTTAATCAAGGGAAGCACCTTCACTACCCTATTTAACTGATTGTAACAATTAGTTAGCAATTAGGTGCATTAATATCACTTAGATCACTCCCAGAGTGCTCCAGTTAGCCTCCCCGAATGTAGGAGAAGGCTAAGTTAGCCTCCTTGACTGAAGGTATGCATGGATGTGATCTAGTTGATGACATTTAATGCTCCACTGATGTTAATTAAGCCAATAATACTTAGGATAGTGGTGTAACTAGGCCAAATTGACCAAAATGAGTGTGTAAGGTGGTAAATGTCTCCAATAAGGAGTTAATCTTGAAGAAGCAGGTTCTTCTCCGATGGTAAATAATACACTGTATAGGAAGTTGATTGGGTGTTTGATTTATCTTACACACACTTGACCTGATCTATCTTATGCAGATAGTTTGGCTCTGAGATACATGGATCAGCCTTATGAGATCTACTGGAGAGAAGCCAAAAGGATCCTAAAATTTGTTCAAGGAACAAGAACTCATGGGATATTCTACAAAGCAAAATCTGATCTTGATTTGATTGGGTTTACTGACAATGACTGGGCAGGTGACAACACAGATTGAAAGTATACATAATGATATGTGTTCATGCTTGCAGAAGGACCAATCGGCTGGTCAAGCAAGAAGCAGAGTTCCATAGCACTCTCATCTACGGAAGCAGAGTATAGAGGAGTTGTAAATGTAGGAACTCAATGTTTGTGGTTGCAAGGGATACTTGGAGAATGTGGTTTTGAATTAGAGTTTTCAACCATAATCTACTGTGATAATCAGAGAACCATTCAAATCTACAATGATCCAATTCAGGGACATCGAACTAAGCACATTGAGATCCATATGCACTACATCAGACAGCTTGTGTATGATGATACCATTGATCTACTCTTATGTGCATCTTCAAAACAAGTAGCAGACATATTCACCAAATTTTTTTGTGAGAAGACATTCAGTAATCTCAAATCACTGATGGGGATTGCTGATCATGCTGTGAAGCATGACTGACGACAAGATTTCCAGAATTTTGTTTTTCCTATCCATGTTTAAGGGAGGATTTTCCCACTGGGTTTTTTCCTCTTTCCTTGGTTGTATGGACAAGAAGTATGTAAAGGGTGACTAATCCTTGTTTCTAGGCCCTATAGTTTTCAGATATTTAATCATTAAGTCAGGCTTAAGCGGGGGTGTTAGAATAATCAACCCATAGTTACCTACATTAGACATTAATTTAATTATTTTTGTTTTATTACCTAGTTTCCTAATTCCATTCTATGCTAGTTGCCTTCTACTCATCCTAGAAGTCAACACATGCTAAACCTGAGTCATGGAGCGCTTGGAAAACATCCTGGAAACCCAATTTAGCATGTCTTCTTTAGTCCAGATCCTCCAAAACACATATCTATTTTTTCTGAAAAGCTGCATGTTTTATTCTAATTTAAGGCAAAAGGAAAAGCTAGAGTAGGTGTAGTTGACTTGTTTTTTGCCCATATCATCCTCCCTCATTTTCTCCAAATAAAAGCATGTATGAGTTTTCTTTCCATCCCTCTTTAGCTTTCCCACTTGACTTAGCAAATTCGTGAGCATCTTCATAGATTTGGAAACTGCTTTATGCACCTATGGGGGATTTAACTAGATTTGGTAAGCCTGCTTTTTGACTATTTTGAATGGCATGTTTATGCATTCAATTCTCTCATGTAATGATATATTGCAGCAGCCTATTAATTCATAAGGTTTTCTATTGTACACTTATTCAATACAGATTAGTGTTATGCTCCAATTTCAGTCTCCTTTGGTGTTAATTTTGCATGTTTGATTAGCAATTTTGTGAGTGTAATTGTTCTATCTCTTGGGTTCAATTTCCACAGAGATTTTATTTCAACCTTTTCTGGTGTAAAACATAAATATTTATTTGGTTATAATATCTATTGGTGCAAAACAGTTAGCAATCGATCTGTGTTGGAAAGTGTGACGAGAATGCAGAGCATGAATGTCTATCTTTGGCGATCGGGAGTACTGGGAATTGAGAGAAACACATTCCAGATCGCAGATGGAGAGCAATATAGTTCAAAATCCAGTGGATATTCAAAATATTGAGACCATGTCTAGGGTAATTTAGATTCAGCAGCTCAAAGAATGAAAGACACTGACTCCAAGATCACCCAGCCTCTTTAGTCCATGTTCTTTTGCACAGTTTTAAATCAGCAATTTATCTGAGTATATACTACTTCAGGGAATTTTCACAGTAGAAACCACTCTAGTGCCACTTGGAGGTCTCCACCTGGGCCTTTTTTTGCTTCATCTCCTTATCTACTGCTAAATACTTACAATTATTATGGCTGTAATTTTTTCTGAATGGTTGTGCACAGCCCATTTAATACAAATCATTTTTAGTCTCTGTTAAAAAAAATACTTTTACTTAATTATTGTGCCAATCATGGAATTGCTATATGATGGTGTGATTTCATTGGAAACTTTCGCTTTTCTTTTAATCTCTCCCAGCATGTTGTTGCACTTCTTGCAACTTGCTTTTCCTTCTCATAATGTTATGTAAAATTAGTATATAAACCTCTTTTTTTTATGTCATATCAAAATGGTACCATGTATTTTCATACGTGCAAATTCTTTCCACTTCGCACATCCCTTCTGACATGTGGAGATTATGGAAAATGGTTCATTATTGCTCAGATTTATCGTGATATTATAGCATTGCATCTAGCTATGTGTAGTCATGGTGCATTGATGGAATTTCATTTCTGCAACTGGCATTTCTTCAAATATATTCTCCTTTTTGACTTGTAACGCAACATCCATTGTTGTTTGTTCTCTTACAAATTCAAATGTCTAGGTAAAGGTTATAACTAAGCTTTCCCATTCAATAGTTCCTTGTCGTGGATATTCTGAGGTGTACCAACTTCTTGGTACCATTTCCAAAGTTTGGATGAATCGATGAATCCATTCTTGTCGCGGATATTCTTTCCAAATCCCTCGATAGTGCTCAATATGTTTCCCGGGATATGTCAATCCTATGTATTTATGATCAAGATAATTGATCTCTTCGTCGAATCTGATCTCGATTAATCTCTTACATTGTGTCCATTCAAGGATAGATTGTTTGTGTGTACCCCACCATCTAGCTTTCAAAACATAGTCCAAAGCGGACAATCACTGTGATTCTATGACTTTTTCTTCAGATTCTAAGAAAAAATATGCAAGGTTAGGCAATCCTTCATATGTAGGCAGCACACTTACTTCGGCTCCTACCCTTTGGAAATATTTTTTTATTCATGCACATATTTTCATGGAGACTTCATGTAGCTTGTTCTGCCAATTTTCCAAAGAATCACCTCAGTCAGACGTGCACGAGCTTACACTACGCCAACTCAGGTTTCCATCAATTTTTGGGTTAATATAGTCTTCCTTTGAATACATGATGCTATACAACTGGTCTAGATAATTTTCTTTCCCTTCACTCTGTACAGGTTCGACATATCAATGTCCTTCAAGAAGATCGATTGGTGCAACCGCTCTTATTTCAAAATATTCGAAAGACAAGATCCTCTTCTTGAATTTTATAATAGTTTGGTTTCCTATTACCCAATCAATTCCTATAAGTGCAGGATATGGTTTTGTGTCATCGACAATGTCAATAACTTCGAAGTCAGCATATGTTCTTAATCCTTTGAATTCCACAAGTACCTGGGTTAGTCTGGCGATTGGTAGAACCTTTGACTAGTTTGCAAGCCTTGGGTGAATAGGAGACTAGTCTAGCCGTGGCTTATTCATGCTCTCCCATGTATGTCTTATCAATATATTGGCATCCAAGCCCAATTCTAATATGATATAGTCCATATCATAATCTCATATATGTGCAATCATTCACAGTTCTCCGCATGTGTTCAGTTTTCTCCCAATATGATTAACTCTTTTATCAGGCCGTAGGTCTTCGGCGGTTTCTTCTATGAGTGTTGTCAGTTCTGCAACATCATCTTTATCATGGATTAGTGCTAAACAACTTTTGAAAAATTCTTTAAGCTTACTAACATTTTTCATTGGAGGCTTTCTGATTAGTTGTTCAAATCATTTGGGCATCGCTCTAACTTGTCCAGATGTCGATGGCTGATTAGTATCAACAAAGTCTTGTCACACCTTCAAGAATAATTCTTTCACTTGTTGGACATCTAGCAAATCTTTCTTTTGTGCCGCAGGTCACACCTGTGGTTTTCGTTGCTATTTATTTTGGTCTTCTCCTATCGCAACACCTCCTGTTGTGACTACAATAATGTGGGGTTGTATAAGTTCGGCAGAAATCATTTGAATATTTAGATTGGGGTTGGGATTCAGAATTTGGACTAGTTTGGGGTTAACGATAGTTATATCCTGCCATTTCGCAATATGTTGTTGACACTGTTCAACATTGTGACCAAATTCTTTAAAAAATGTACAATTTTTTGCAGTACTTTGACAATATCGTGAAAACTTTCCTGGCTGGCCACAATTATAGAATACGATTTGGCCTCTTCCTCGACCAAATCCTCCTCCTGGTTGTTGTCCTCTACCTCTAAAATTACCACCCACCCTTTGCGGAGGATATTGTTGTTGTGGATACTGCACAGCATTATATTGAGGTTGCGCTCATTCAGCTTGCATTTTCTCATTATTTTTCATTAAGTAGGTATCCATCAGTTTTTCTTGCAGTAGCCGAAGGGCTTTGCAGTATTTCTCGTCATTACCTAATGAATTACAAAATTTACAATAAATATTAGCAGGTGCACTTACAATCTTCCGTAAGTACAAACATTCCTTGGACTTGTGACCTCTATTCTGGCATATTCTACACCAAGGAATTCCTTGTTTGTTTAATGGGTTTGGCGCACCTGCTGCGACATAGTTCATGAGCGTTGGGAAATTATCTTTATGGTGTACATTTGTTCTACATCGTGTACACCATAGTTCCTCCTGAACTTCCTTTCCTCTTTTAATGTCCTGGAGATGCACCGTAAGATTGGCCAACTGCAACTAAATTTTCATCATTCCCGAGCCAATGTCTCCAACTGGCGAGGCTTGTAATTTCATTGCTATTTCAAGAGCCTATGTCTGTGACACAAGTTTCTGTTGCATTAACGAGGTTTGTATATGTGGTAGCAAGTCGGAAATAAACCATTCCTTATGTTGCACATCCAAAATTTGGAAACTCACTTTGGACATTAATGTCTTAAATCTTTGGTCAAAGTCCCAAACACATTATGTTGGTAACGCTTAATCTCTTTAATCTCAATGATGCACTATGATTCATACTTTGTCTTTTTGAATTCATCTATAAACCTTGTCGAATCTTGTTGAGTGTTTTTGAGAGCACTACTGTTGGTACGATGGAAAATTTCATATACCAGTGCAGCGCACGCCCTCACAGAGTCGTGATCATCTGTGCTTTCTCAATATTCTCATCCTGGATATGTAGTATAGTCCAGACAGCGTGAGAAAGAAACCAATGTTGCTCTGGGTCTTCCAACTATTTCTATTGAATATTGGGAGGTTAATGTCAGCTCTAGCCATTGTATTTGTTGCTAGTACAGTTGAAACAAAATTTGGACTAGTCAGACTTCCTTGTTCGTTATTTATAGTGTTAGTAGTACTTGTATTTATAGAATTACTTGGAGATAGTTCTGGTGATCTTACCTCTAGTACTGTAGGCGAGTTGTAAGCATGTTCTTATTATGGAGCTTCACTCATCTCTTCTAACTATTCGTCTCCTTCTGATATTGACTGATATTCCTCCTCTTCGTCACAAGATCCTTCATCTAAGTATGACGCAAACTCGTAACCTTCTTCTTCTCAATCTGTGTTGCAACTCCCTCGTTCTAAAAGAGTTTTCCTTTTTTTACCAAATCTGAATCTTCTTCTGCTTCTTAAAAATCCTGGATCAAGTACAATTTCGCTACCTCCTAGGAACATCTCACTCTAGGGTTCTGTTGCGACATAGTGGTTAACCCAAAAATCCCCTACACAGCTCGCAATGGCCTACACCACCAAAGGACACCATCTCACAACACTCATTTCACTCCATAAGACCTTCCATTTGACCCCTACACCTCCAATAGAGCCCAAGGATGAAGAAAAGGGATAAAAACCCCCAAAAAAGAGCCCAAAATAGACCCCCAGGAGCTAAATCCCTCAAAAAGGGGCTAAAACCCTGAAGGGGATAAAGTTAGGGCGGAAGGGGCTAAAGGCCCAAAAAAGGGGCTAAAGCCCTGACCAAGGGCTTAAAACCCAAAAAACCCTTGGAAAAACTATATAAGGAGGGTGGGGGGTCACTCTTAAAACACTCCTCATTTGCATATTTTTATGCTGCACGTGGATGCTTTGAGACCTCTTGCTCTCAAACCACCCACTCTCCCTCTCCTCCATCTCCATTTCTCCAGGCCATTTCTTCCCAACCAAAGAGAGGTGATCCCATGAGCTAGGGCATGGTGGCCCATTTCCACCCAAGTGAGGTATAATCTCATTTTTGTTTATGTTCATTCACTTATTTTGTTTTCTAACCAATATTTCTAGTTGCAGGTTTTTCCATTAACTTTGTTTGCAGGTTGTTTCCATGGTAGTATAGGTTGATTTTGCAGGTTTTGGAGGCGGAACCCTAACCCATTGTGTGCACAGGGGTTCAACAGGGTTGCATATCCTTCTTCTATTATGTTCTTAGCTTGTAGTTTAGCTAGGCTTTAGTTTACTGTTCTGCTTCTTTTATTTCAGTTTCGTTTTTCTGCATTTACCATTAGCAGGAACCTACCCTTATGCCCTATAGGAATAAGGGATCCATTCCTATCCCTGTAGCAAGGAGAAATCCATGCTACAGAACTGGCGACCATACCAGGTCGATCCCACAGGATCCCTGGTCCAAAATTTTTATTTCCAAGTTTTTAAAATTTTTTGCCCTAGTTGTTCAGAAATTTCATGTTAAATCCATCTTATATTCTTGTTTATTTAAATTTATAGTTGTTTTTGAGCCTCCTCAAGGCCAATCCAAGCCCATTTTTCCACAGTACCAGTTACTGTTGGCCATTCATGGTTTGCAAATCACTCAACTGTGCAAAAACGACCGAACCGAATTTCTGAAAATTCACCTGTGTTCAGGCTCGTTTTATGCCAAAACAGTTGAGCCATTTATGAATATGCCCTCAATTAAGGGTAAAAGGGCCTGTTTCTGAAGTGGGTTTTCAACCGTTTGAGGTAATACCTCACGGTTTCATCAGAATCCAATTCGCAAAAATGGGAATTTTACAGGTGCGCGACCCATTTTTGGGCTTTTTAATTTCAGTTTCTGTTTTTATTTTCTGCATTTTATTTCATGAGCAATGTGTAAATGTTAAGTAAATCATTATGGCTTAATGAAATTAACCTAGTCTAACTAAAATCAACTTGAAATCAACGATCTTGCTGCCCCCTTCCTCCTCTACCCAGTCATCACCCTCCGGGGTATTCTGAGATACGACGAAGGGATAGCTCGTATAGATCTAGGCACTCCATGGCATTTTTCCCAAACCACTAAAACCAGGTGACCTGGAAGGTACGAGGGGTAGAGAAGGAGGGCTTCTCATGGTTTTAAGCGTCCTCCCTGCTTGACCAACCTATCACTTGGGAGGTGACCTGAGGATCTAAGGATGGGATTAGTCCCATTGTGTTGAGAGCCCAGCACCTTCTCTCAGTTGAAGAAGAATACCACTGAGAGGTAGACACTTATTTAGGCCAACAATTCAGGGTTAATCACCATATTTAGTTACAAGTTTCTGTTTACATTTGCATTAAAAACCATGACATGAACTCTACCATGAATTCATAAATCATATTGCAAACCAAATACCAGAACAAGCAAGCAAACCAACACACCATACCACATAATTAACCCAGCTCAGTTCATGACACTGAGTGAGCCTTAAAAGTTACCAAATTTACACTAAGTTCAACCAACTCTGCAGTCTTTGAGGACATAAGCCCCTGACTGCTACAACTATGGGAAGTACTTGGGCCTTTCCCAGAAACTCATTGTGAGGAGTACCATAGGAACCCCAAAGTAGTTGGCCGCTAAGAGGAATTGCCAAGTGAAACGAGCAATGACCCCTTTCGATTGAGTAGAGTTTCCCATGAGGAACAAGCCAAGAATTGTCTTCTGGTAGTCTTGGTGGCCGAGAGACCACCTTCAACTAGTAGGAAGCCATTGAAACCGGGGTCCAAATTTCATACCCACCAGTTTCATACACACAAGCAAACAAAATTGATCCTCCATGATCTTCCTCATGCCTAAGAGGCGAACCACCACCTTTCGAAACACTCAGTCGGCACCGTCGTAGCTGTTCTCAGTGATATCCTACACCATCAGAGGGCCACACAGCCTCTGATTTGGATTCAGACCCATATTAGTCTGAACCAGACCTCCACACTGCACCATCCAGCCCCATGGCTGCTACAAACCCAGATCCATTTTTTGGCTTAACCTTAGCAAGTGGACCCATGTCCACATCACAACCAGCCGCCCACAATGTGGAAAGCGGCCCAAGCACAGTCATGCAGACTATCATTAGCCAAATTCCACCACCCATAGTGACCAGCCAAGCTGGTCCAGTGGCCACACATGGGGGCAGTGGCCCCTCCACACACATTGTCCCACCTGCCATGCAGGGGGGCAGTGCACCAACCACCCACATTGCCCCTACTGCCATACAGGGGGGCAATGCCCCCGCCACCCACACCATCCCACCCACAACACTTGGGGGCATTGGCCCATCCGCCATGGTGCCACCACAAGCACCCCCAGCTGTGCAGATGCATTATGCACCTGCAAACCCCACCCCCATTGTAGCCCCATCCCACATCAATTTGGGGTCAAATTTGCCATTCATGGCTCATTTGAACTTGCCTGACTTGGCAAGATTGACGAATGACCCCATCCGTCACCAAGCTTTTTGGCCACCCATGCCAACTAAGCTACCTTCAAACATCCCAAATTTTGAAGGCAAAGCCAGGGATGTCCCCAAAATCATATAATGGCATTCCATCTATGGTGTTCATCCAATAGCATCGTAGAAGACTCCATCAGACTAAGGTTGTCCAACGCACCCTTGTAGGTGTCGCGGCCAAATGGTACATTGAGCTGCCACAAGCCAAGTACCCCAATTTCAACTCCCTAGCCTTCATGTTCCTGCAGTATTTCCAGCTCCTGGTCAGATATGACAAGGGGGTGGAGATCCTACTATCCTTCTGTCAAAACACTGCCACTCATATCACTGATCATATCCATGAGTGGCGGCGGCACCGTAGCTTGTGCAAGATCTAACTTGATGACAATATCTTCTCAGATTGGTTCCTCAAGACTTTGCTCCCGCCCATCGCAAAGGACGTCGCATCTGAACGTCCCCAATCTGAAGAAGAGGCCATATTGAAGGTCCAACAATTTGACCTCATCTACGCCCAGTCGGGATACTTGTATACCATCATCCCAGATGCTCCCCGTCCAAGTACCTCTTACCGCGACGCACCGGGGGCATCCCACACAATGGATGGCATTATAGGGTCAGTCTCTCAACAACCACTGCCTCGACTGACACCACCTGTCATTGCACCACAACCAAGCAACACTGCTAATGTTGCTTACCAAAACCAAGATTCGGACAATGCTAGAATGATGTCTCAGTCCGGAGCGACAACTTCCTATGCACAACCTGCGCCACTGCAGCAGGATCAAGCTATGGCTTGGCTAGCATAGCAGTATGTGGGGAAAATTCCCACATGCATGGCACCGCCACCCCCACAAATCTACTATGCACCACCAGTGCAACAAGTTCAAGCCCCCGGCCCCACTCCACCCACTCCGTTGGGACAAGTGTTTGCACAGCAAAACCATCCCAACTAGCCTGCCCCCAACAATCAACAAGGGAAAGCTAGAAATAATCGGCCCCGCAACCAGGGCAATAACCAATCGCAGGGAGGCGGTCAGCAACCGAATCCTCCCAACAATGCCGCAGCAAACCAGCCAGCCCAGAACCCCCCGTGACCAAATGCACCAAGACGCAATGCCCTATTGCACACAAACCAACCATGCACACTCTGTGAGGTCTATGGGCACTATACATTTGAGTGTCCCCTCATGGGTCGTGCAAAGCAGGCCATTCGAAATGAGGCCCAATAGGCTGCTAACACTACAAACCAAGCACAACCCAACCTAGCACCACAAGGACCTCCTCCCATGGTGCTTTAAAACCCACTACCAGTCCAAGGATTGGTGGCAACCACTACCCCTCCCTAGGCCAATCCCAATGCTCTGGGGGCACCGTCCATGGCCGAAACAGGTGTCCACCACCTGATGACCATGACCACTAAAGAGGTCAACTTACAAACTAGACGAAACCAATACGGTACCACTACCGAACATGTTGGCTCATCAGCAGCATCTACGTCTAAGACAACCAACCTACCTCTCCAGTTACCCCCATTCCTATGCCCCCCCATACGCAGAATCGCCAATAATGCCACAGCTAGAGCTACAGTCAGCTATAGCGTAGTGGATGATTTGGCCCAAACACCAACAGCCATGTCCGCTCTTTAGGTACTTAAAACGTGCCCAACGCAGCGGAAATCCCTACTAGCCGCTCTAGGGGCAGTAGACCCCTCCGATTCCAAGCTGATCACCTTTGACACAGAAAACGAAGAACCACACATTCCCTCCACTATCTCCGTCGAAATCCTGGTATCCATCCGGAACTTAGTTGTGCACCGATGCATAGTGGATGAGGGGGCATCCACATGCGTCATGTCTACCTTGGTGTGGCAGAAGCTTGGATCACCAATTCTGTAACCATCATCCACGACTCTACGAGCTAATGATGGACACCCCACAAAATCCCAAGGAATCCTCCCTCATGTCCCCATCACGTTAACCGGGAAGATAGTCATGATTGACATTGAGGTCGTCAATGCTCAACTGGATTACAACCTCCTCCTTGGGAGGATTTACATGTACGCCATGCGAGCAGTAGCGTCAACTGTCTTCCACCTCATGATGTTCCCCCACAAAGGGAAGATTGTGATGGTTGACCAACTCACCTACCATGATCCGCAAGGGTTAACAGCACCTGCCAACTTTATCCCTACCATCACCACCACTAAGTCGCAAGGGGCGACCGCACACGCTAACGTAATCCCTATAACCAACATTGTGGTTGAAAACACACCAGCCTCCCCACCATTGAATGTGGGCCCTGGGTTGTTTACCGATCCCACCATGACGACTCCTTTCATGTTGGTATCACCACCACTGACACAAAAGAAAACTGTGGACTTGTGCATGGTCTCATCAAGCACCACTGCACCCAAACAGCAACCGCATCCGCAGCCCCAACCACAACCACAACATCGTCCATAGCCGCAACACCAACAGCAGCCGCAACATCACCCGCAGTAGTAGCATTATGCGCAGCCGCAACCACAACCTCACTTCCACATGCAACCAGCTGGGAGTTATGTGGGCTCATCTCTAGTCCACACAATTCCCTTCCTCTTTCCCCCACCTGGTGTCATGAGCAAGCCGGTCATGGCCACCTTAATCCTACCCAACTTTACGTTGGGGATCCTGGTGTGGTATCTAGATCCACAAGCTCAACCACCAATGTCCCAGATCATTTTAACTCCTGTGCAACCTATTGCGGTTGAGTCTCACCCCCCACCCGGTCCGCATAAGCCAACCATCGCACTCACACCTGCACCGCCCCAACCCAAAAGGGCTAGGGAAAAGAACACCAAATCCATTGCAGAACCATGACAAGTTCCACCTTGCGCAATCTGCGAACAATAGGGCCATCCAACTCAGGATTGCCCTGAAATAC
The DNA here is from genome assembly GCA_001517045.1 of Pseudotsuga menziesii. NCBI lineage: Eukaryota > Viridiplantae > Streptophyta > Pinopsida > Pinales > Pinaceae > Pseudotsuga > Pseudotsuga menziesii. Next base: position 93,134 of record LPNX010606781.1, on the reverse strand, counting down.
CAGTTATCCATGCGCATCTGGATGCCATGGATACGAACGAAAACATCCCCGTGGTTGAACTCCCAACCGCGCCAGTAGTAAAGAACAAGGAATTAAGGACAAACCATGCTTAAGCCCTTTGCAGCTTGTATGGACATTACTCCCACCATTGCCAAGACTTGCCCGAATTTCGAAAGGCTCTCGCTGACCTCCGTCACCACTCCCTTGAGTTTGAGATCACCTTGATCGAAGAAGTTCACCCCCCACCACCTTCTTCAGAAACCATGTCCATTTACATGATCTCCATTTCTACAGACCCTCTTATCTCCACCGTCACTGACAGTCCATCAAACCTATCTCTTTCGTTATTTGCGCTGCCCCAGCTCCATCCGCAGCTGCAACCTCAACCTCATTTACCAAGGAAACAATGGGGTTCATTCCCTACCAACATGATCCTTTTTCTTTTCCTTTTCCTTTTCCTTTTCCCACCATCCAAGATCATGAGTAAGTTTGTCTTGGAAACCCGCAATCTATAGGATTTCACACTGGGAGATCTTGTGTGGTACCTTGAACCACCTACCGTACCTCTGAGGCCCCGGGATGTGTTGAATCATGTCCAGCCAATTGAGATGATGTTGCACCTACCTCTAGGTCCATCAAAGACTCCTTCTGTCTCCAGGCCTGCCCCTCTTCCTCCAACAGAGACTGGGGGCAAGGCAACCAAAACCACAACCAATACCATTTACATGATCTCTAGCACCAGTCGCCCTTCCGTCTCATCACCCATGGAAGATCCACTTGATCTATCCCAGCACCACTTACGCAATGACAAAGATATATGTAAGACCTCCTTCAGTTTTACCCCATTCCATTCAAACCATAGTATGGAATTGGTTCTTCCCATAAAAGACCAGATTCCATCACCCCGCCTTGCCAATGACCTTCGTCTTGGCAAGGGGGCATACACCCTCATTGACTCTGATGGACAACTCTTGGAGAACCCTCGCAATGGACTCTACCTCAAGAAATTTTATGCTTAACATCACCAATGAGTCACTTCATCTTTTTTTTCTTGTTTTTCAACTTTTTTTTAGCAAAAATCAAAGGCAGCACCATCAACTGCTAGTCAAAAGTCACCCGGAACCGGTTCGAGACACCTCCGGGATCAAAATTCCATTTCCTTATGAGACCATCGTCTCATGCTTAATTAGTCAATTTTGGGACCATTTCCCACAATTCACCTCGATTCATGAGCCATGACATAATGATCAGAGTGTCTACGGACCGGTACTCGTATCACATTTCCTGGTCGCAACTCATGCGAGCGATCGGGCAGCCGCCCGTTAAGGATTGTGCCATATTTTACTTTTTGTATTTATAATTGTCTTTTTCACCACACCTTTTGCGGACATCTTTGGACCATCATCCACATAATCCTTTTTTTTTATTCCATATATTTGACATAGAAGTGTTCTCAAGCCGCTGCCCACTTAGGAATGTAATTTTATCTTTTACTTTGTATTTTTAACACATATATTGTCTTTTCTGTTTACGGCACCTTACGCAGACCTCTGGACCACTGTCCACAAAATGATTTCTTTTCTTGCATGTATTTGGCACATAAGTGCCCCTATACTTGCACTCACATCGCATGTAGTCAAGTTCGTCCACCGCAACACACACACACGCTCTCCTGACCTATGTCTAAAATCCACCTCGATTTGCGTGCCTCTGTCGCATCGTCTCGCAGGCCTCTGCTGCAACCTATCCCGCGCATGTATTGGTATGTTTGAGAGCCTTCTGCTCCATCCATACTACGTGGATGACATTTGGACCTCTGTCCACCATCCCGACATGGGGCACCGCTCGTGCCACCGCAGTTGGTTGGCCGCAATGGAGTTTCGTTTAAGCTCTTTTCTGACTCCTTAAAACAATGAAAAGATCGTCGAGCGCAGCTACTTCCTTTCCCGCTCGCTAAAGTATAGGAAAGGGAGTCTACATCGTCTCGTTTACCTCCTTTTGCAGACCATGTAGACCATTTCATGAAAAGGACCTCCTTGGCACACTCAAGCCAAGACCGTTCCCCTCTGCATACTTTTGTGCTTTCTCGGGCAGAGGGGCCGCATTCTATGAAAAAGCTCACCACCGGTTGTCGTTAAGCTCTTTTCCAGCCGTCTCAACAAGAAAAGATCGCTGAGCAAACTTGGTTTTGGTCATGCTCGTAAAAGTATTTGAATGACTGTCCAGTCAATATAGGTTTAACCTTTCCCGGCCTGATTGGACTACCAATGGTAAAGAAGTCTCTCATCCCCTCCAAGATGGGCGATCTCTCCTATGTATACTTTTATCCTTTTTCAGGCATAGGAGACTACCAACGAAAAATAGCCCCCACTGGAGTCTTCTTCATGCTTTTAGACTCTCTAAAATTGAAAGCACCATCGAGCAATTACCTTCTCGGGCTCGCTAAAAATCCACGAGATCGTACCATGACTGTGTCCCTAGACACCACCCCATAGAAAACAGTTTGGCAGCATCCCCACATTGGGTCGCCTTTGTTCAGAGTACTCTGTAATGTGTCTTCCTTGGATCCCATCAGTATCAAAAGTGTCCTCCACCTCCAAGTATTTCCCATCTGTAGCGACATTCCCGGTATTACAGCTATGATCCCACTCCCTTGAGTCAGTTTCATTTGCTGCCTAGTCAAGCCCTGCCGTCATACTCTAAACAAAGGAATTTTGAGTCTCCCTCCCCCCCTACCCCTATTCATTTTTCCTTCCCCCCCCAATTCAGTGACTCAGTCCACAGATTGCTTCACACCTTTTGGTTATCCCTCGCGCTCCTAGTCAAGGAAACATCATTGCCTTGGCTAGGTGCAAGTCTCCCTCTGTCGATGCCAACACACATATTCCAGAGGATAGACCCAGAGGTCCCTGTACCTTGGTTTCATTAAAATCATTGATGAGTTCCTTGGACCACTTGAGAGGAGTCCTTAGTGCCTCTTGGGATGGTTGTTTCTCACGTGCTTGAATTCAACTCCATCATCGCACCATTGAGATTCGTACAGGATTTGTTCTGCACAATATTTGGTCGAAGACCCCGGATGTCACCCGACTCTAGCACATTAGTGAGTCCACTCGAGGGACCTAAATAGGTTAAGTCCCTTGTGGTTTTCGGGTTGCGTTGGAGACAGTATTCAGAAGCCCCAGCAGTGCTTCGATATACCTTTATGATTGATGCAGCATACTTGTACCGCAGAGACTCTGACTCTCAACTAGCGAGTCCACACAACTATGTTCTAGATCCAGCAGACCGTCATTCATGAAGATGTAGCATTCCATGATAATGCCATGGGTCCAATGTACCAGATCAGGATTGTATTCAGCCTCGCATAAAGGCAACCAGCATTGTAACATCAGTTGTATATGATCGGCTCTTGTATTTTAGAGCATAGATCAAATGATTCTTTTGACATTGTCACGAGCATGGGAATGCCCGCCTCGTCCATATACATGTCACACATATATTGTATCTCACCCATTTATGGGAACCAAATTAATACAAAACCAAAAGCCACCATGCCTCAGCCCTGGAAGCACCACCTCTCGACAGCAAATCCTATGATGCCCATCGGCCATACGTTGAGCTCCTGCCCTCACACATTAGGGGGCAATTTGTTAACCCAAAAATCCCCCACACAACTCTCAATGGCCTACACCACCCAAGGACACCATCTCACAACACTCATTTCACTCCATAAGACCTTCCATGACCTTCCATTTGACCCCCACACCTCCAAAAGAGCTCAAGGATGAAGAAAAGGGCTAAAAAACCCCAAAAAAGAGCCCAAAATAGACCCCCATGAGCTAAAACCCTTAAAAAGGGCCTAAAATCCTGAAAGGGGCTAAAGTTAGGGAGGAAGGGGCTAAAGGCCCAAAAAAGGGTCTAAAGCCCTGACCAAGGGCTTAAAACCCTAAAACCCCTTGGAAAAACTATATAAGGAGGGTGGGGGGTCACTCTCAAAACACTCCTCATTTGCATATTGTTATACTGCTCGTGGATGCTTTGAGACCTCTTGCTCTCAAACCACCCACTCTCCCTCTCCTCCATCTCCATTTCTCCAAGCCATTGCTTCCCAACCAAAGAGAGGTGCTCCCATGAGCTAGGGCATGGTGGCCCATTTCCACCCAAGCGAGGTATAATCTCATTTCTATTTATGTTCATTTGCTTATTTTATTTTCTAACCAATATTTCTAGTTGCAGGTTTTTCCATTAATTTTGTTTGCGGGTTGTTTCATTGGTAGTATAGGTTGATTTTGCAGGTTTTGGAGGCGGAACCCTAACCCATTGTGTGCAAAGGGGTTCAACAGGGCTGCATATCCTTCTTCTATTATGTTCTTAGCTTGTAGTTTAGCTTAGCTTTAGTTTACTGTTCTGCTTCTTTTATTTTAGTTTCATTTTTCTGCATTTACCATTAGCAGGAACCTACCCTTATGCCCTATAGGCATAAGGGAGCCATTCCTGCCCCTGTAGCAGGGAGAAATCCGTGCTACAATAGCCACCCTTTTCTATTCATTCTTGCATTCGCAAAATGCCTTTTTCACATAAAAACACTTTTATCCACATCTTTAAAGATGATAAATATCTGTTGTGTGGTCCTTGAAAAATATTTCGTTTTTCCTCACTATATGAGGTTATCATGTTAAAAACAAACTCAGTAATATATCCTTCTAGGATACTATCTACCCAAAAATCCACATCCCTTGATATATGGTTGTTTACTCTTTTCAGCCGCTCAATCAAGTAAGGGCTCCACTCTCTTGGATCTCCTCCTTGAAAGTTCCATTGTTGGGTTTCCAACTTATACAACCACTCATGCAACAAGATGGGAAACTTGAAAAAGAAAATCTCATAAATTTTTGAATAAATGTACCGGCCCAACCACTCTGTTGAGTTCCACCAATATCCTTCACTTTCTTTTCGTGCAAACTCTAGCTCTTTGAAGTCCACCCTGTCTTCTATTTCTAGTTTCGTGGGATTCCACAACATATCCCTCACCACAACACTTCAAGGTCTCGGCAATGGAACCATTTGTTTGCTTTCTTCCCTCTCTTTGTCCCTGGACCCAGGTTTATTCCCTTCTGATTAGAACAACAAAGGTAAAGATATCGGCCCGACAAAGCAGAGCTTAGCCAAAAGCACCTGCAACACAGATGTCGTCTCACCTGAGATATCTCAATTTTATGGGTAACTGCATGAACCACGTTTCCACAATTTGTGTGGGAGGGTTTTTTAGTACCTTGGCTCTACCCCAAGGTTTCCAACAAAGACCGGGAAGGCGGGTTACCAGTGTATGCATAGTATCTCAATACCAAGCTATGATTCGACCCTTCTTTATGCGACTTAAGTGAACAAACAGTGAATATACAGCATAAGCATATTCATTAATATAATGTGACATCCATACATTTATCCAGTTGTAACACAATAATCAACCAGTCATTCAATACAACATTCATGCATATAACTAAGCTACTTCAACATTCACACATATACATAACATATAACGCGGAAACCCATACTGGAAAAAAACACAAGGTTCTCTTCATCTAGCATGAGGAAATAGATGCACCTTTTGTCTATGCACAAAGCTGCAGACACTGTTCAAGATATTATCTTTTATATTTACAAACTTTTCCTCCCTCTCATGCTCTCTGCTCTTCTCTCTTTCTTGTTCTACTCTACTCTTACTAGCTATCTGTACACAGCCTGGATCGACTCAACCTTCTCTACATGTTTGTGTACTCAGCTACAGAACCACTACTCTGATGCACTCAGCGATCCAAAGTCATTAACCAAAACTTCCTATCTCAAGTCTAGCTCCAATGTCTTTTCCAAGAGTCTAGAGATTACTCCAAAATGTTGTAGCTCATTAGCTAAAACCGACTAACCCATCTACAACTTGGGTTCCTTATTTGATATACCCATTACAGACTCGATATAGATCCCATACATGCTTGTTACAGACTCAATACTAACTCGATACAGACTCTAAGAGACTCGTTACAGACTCCTCTTTAGTCGTTATCCCAATTGACTTAATATCTGCAGCCAACTAATTCTCTTTCCTATTCTAGTAACACATAGCAAAAAAGTACTATCGGCTTGACTTACAAATATTCTTTCATGCGTGTGGTTTTCGCCAGCTCCAACTGATCTCATACCCACAATCATTAAGGACTATCACTTTCTCAATGTTATGCCTTATTGTCATTTTCTTGTCATTACACTTATTTACACGCCTGATTTTGTTGATATTCTGCCATGTCATGTCGTATCGCGTTCTTTCCTTTTGTCATGGCTTACTCACTTGGCACAGCTTCCTCGGCACAGGCCTTCTTTTTGTCTTCTTCTTCTCTTTCCTTCTTTTGTAGAAACATCCTTCCCTTTTCCTTGATGTGCCTTCCTCTATTGTAGCTCCTTCCTCTTCTTCTTTATGTTCTTCTCCATACTTTGGCAGAATTATACATAAATTATGCCCTATTGTCCCGAGGCCCAACACCCACGAACTAGGCTTGAGGTCACAGAGGAGGTTCCAAGGTTGTAGAGGAGGCCTCTCTTGTTCATTTAGCGAACCCCTTCCTTGATACATCCAAAAAGCTATCTTGTGAGCGTGGAAAAACCCTTAAGCTGCACCAGATAAATTTCTTATTTGAAACAATTTTTATAGTATGGGTTATTCCTTGAAGCATATTTTTATTGGGTGGGCGTTAGGTTACATATCAATTTTAATGGTATCCCAGCTTTGGGGATTTTCTATCCTTAAGGTTTTCCACCCCCTTCATCTCCAAAATCTACGTAGAGGGACATTGGCATATTGAGGTCGAGACCCATAAGCAAAGGTGAAGTTCGCCAAGGCATCAGGAAAAGCATAAGTTAAGGTAGCTTCAGGACCAGGATCCAGTATAAGTATTTTTTTTCCAACAAAGATGTCTTCGGTAAGTCAACTGCTTTCATTTAATCCATTCAATCCTTTTCTAGTCAGGGTTTTATTGATATATACAGTCAATAAACTAGAGTCAAGGTTTTATTGTTAGATACAGTCAGGTTTTTATTTCTTTGTATGTTTATTTCATGAAAACAAGAGCTATGGGAAATCCCAAAAGCGAACATCTCCACTATAGGTCATAATTCCTTATGTAGAGCTCTTTTACGATGGCTCCCCCTACCCCAAACACAATCTCCATCATAAATCCTATCCTCGGAAGTAATACGTATGATCAAGGCATGATGTATAATAGGAATGAGAAGAATAAATGAGTGAGGAAGAAGGCAGATAAAGTTGAAACGGGGATGTTAGAGGTATTGAATGTGAATATGGAAATAACAACAAGGGATAAGGAGTCGAGTGAAAGTGGTTTTCTAAGGAATCCATTTCGTAGTCAAATGATGAGTCAGAATTTTATAAGAAATCTAAATCGGATGATTATGAAAAGTCAGAAACTAATCCTGATACTGATAAATTAGAATCAAATGAGGTCGATGATAAGGATGACAGGGACGCCTCTACATCAGATGATTTAGCTACGCCCAGGAATTTCTCTCTAGTGAGTTGTGCCTTCCTAGTCTCAACCAGATGGGACAACCCGAACCCAAACGAAACCATATGAGTGAGTGCCCACTAGTGAGGCAATAAGCCAAGTTGGTCAGTTCCATGAACATAGTTCCTAGGATATATATTGATGGATACATTCAATAAATTTCCCTCCACCAATTTATTAGGATGGATGTTTTTATACAAAAAATACTTCACCTACTTCATATAAACCCTGCTAGTACATACTCTCCCAATCAACCCCGCTTATGGATAAATGATAGATATACAATGTGGATAGATACAGTTAGGGTTTTATTGATAGATACAGTTAGGATTTTCTCATATATTCCCTCCACCGATTGATTAGGATGGATGGTTTTATCAAAAAATACTTCACCTACTTCCTATAATCCCCGACAATCAACCCCGCTTATGGATAGTGGATAGATATATAATGTGGATAGATATACATTGTTGTCATGTACTCTTGTAAGGGCTTTCACGCATCATACTATATGGTCTGATACTGGTTCAATTAGGTATGGGATGGTACGATGTGGTTTGATGAGTAGGATAAATCATGACCAAGAGATTATCCAATGAGGTATGGGCTTCTATCGGACTTTACAGTAAATCATAGGACGCATATTTTAGAAAGAAAAAAAAACTCATAGTGTTTTACACAACACATTAGCTATAAATTATTCTGGACATTGTTGTTACGACTGATTCAGGGGAAAAATTGATGTCTTGTTTCTCTATGATATAGTTATCATTTTGGAAGTATTTAATTGTTACAAATGGATTGATGAACCTTATGAATAAATAGAATGTTTTTATTCCTATGTTAGTTAAAAATGAAGTTCAAATATTAATTTAAAACTAGTAGAAGGATCCACACTAGCCATTCTTATAGGTGTAAGTTGTTGAAAAGGTAGGATTACCAGTTTGTAAGAAAAGGCCTATGTTTGGTCTTGTCTCTTTGAACTTTTTATAACTTTTTTCATTAAGTGGACTTTTCAAGGGGTTTTGACCTTTAATGACTTCCCACGTCCCTTCTTTGAAATGAATGGTAGTATTGATCCTTGGTAGAACTTTTAATGTAGCCATGAATCCTTGCTATAGGTCTGCTGATATGACTAAGGTTAACTACTATAAATTGCCTCAAAGTATTTCTTAGGTGTTTCCCTTCAATGTTGTTATGAATTTATTATTTACGGTTATTTGGCTTTCACAAACAGTGGGCGTGTTTCTTATATTTCAGTCTTGTTGTAGGATACCATAGGAGGGTGATTATTTCAAAGAATTACCTTAGAGGACCTCTCCCCATGCCATAGAAGTGACTAAAACAAATCTTAAACAATTCTACTCTCTCATCACTTGCTTCAGTGCACTTATAACTTCCATATTTAACGAGTTTGTAGCCTGCTGCCTAAACTATCACTAAGGCACATTAGGGAAATGTCTCATGGTGGACGTAGATTACGCATTAGGGATATTGTAACTATTTTTATAATTTGGAAAACCAATTCGAAAAATACTTAGCTCAACATTTGATATTGTTGAGGCATTAATTATCAATGCTTCCACCCAGAATATTCATAGTCATAAAGAAATTAATTTTCCACCTATTACATGTTTCCATTGAAGGCTATAAGTATGGAATGAATGTCCCTTCAGGACTACACATAAAAGAGTAGACCTGAACATCCCAAGAATTCCTTGAACCTTCAGATAGATACTTTAAATTCATGGTGTAAGAAAGGATGGCCTTAAATTACTCAAAATACCTATGGTTCCAGGAGGGATGACCTTGAAATATTCTCCCATCATACCTACACCTTGGGGACCTCATATTATCACCTATGTCTTTGAAACATACTTTTCATCCTTCCTTTTTACCCACCCTATGAATCACACCTACAACTCGGGAACCTCCCAAAACTCTTCCTTTCGACCCAATGGCCTCATACCTACTCCTTGGGACTAGCCTTGGAAAATCACACTTTTGTGGGACTATCCTAACCTATGCATCAGACCTAAACCTCATACTTACTGAATTTAATCATCCCTATTACGAGCCATACCGTCTATGCGAAAAAACGTAAGCAAATCCGGAGCACTGTAGGTTATTTGAACCGTAAAGTAAGTAACTATAAGAAGCCAATATAAGCTAAAGTATATCTAAGCTAATAACAAGACTGCACTTAAGGCATGGGGTTCTTGCATGTAAAGAGTTGTTACAAGGGGATGGCGTTCCTAGCATGCCATCCATCCATACTAATGTTCTTCTACATCTCTTACAGGTCTAATGACTATTCTTTGTCCACTCATTGACTCAATCCTCCTAGGTTTCAACCAAAATCTCTCAAAATGTAGGATATCCATTAAGGGAGTTTTGAGGTTAAAAATTGACCTCAAAACAAAAATTGTAGCATTAAAATTCACTTTATAAGAACCAATAGGATTCAAGATGATGATGTCAACCATAATGGTAAAATTTGTAAAAGAAATGGAGGGAAAAAGAAAAAACTACATTTTCTTATCATATTTTTGGCATATCTCGTTATGGGTTCACCCAAATTTTGTGTTAGGGAACTCATTGGATGCATAATTTAATTTCGCTTCCAACCCATACCCACACTGCATACTTCTGAGGCTCCTATGTACCCAAAAATGAAATTTACAATTAAAAAACGTATTTTAATATTAAAATATGTTTTTTTATTGAAAATTCCATTTTTGTGTATCGTGGGTACCTCATAAGTATGCAATGTGGGTATGGGTTGGATGCGGAATTAAATTCTGCATCCAACGAGTCCCCAAACTCAAAATTTGGGTGAACCGATAAGAAGATATGTCAAAAATACAATAAGAAAAAGTAGTTTTTCTTTTTCCCTTCCAAAATTTAGAACTTTTATTTTATTATTTCCCTTATGAGGCCCATTTTAGACCTCAAAACTCCCCTAATGAGATTATCAAGACAGTCGAGCTAGTCCAAATTTTGTAGGAAATGTAAAATCTAATGATTAGTCCAAGCTACCAAGTTAAAAGTGTTACACAGAAATATCATCACCATCATGTTATTAGATATATATTCCCTTGTTTGCTCCAATCCCTCAGAGTTTCCCTAGAGAAATGACAGGAAAAAATATCCCCTTGCAATTTTTCCTTATTTTGAGCTAGTAACGCTCCTCTTCCATTGATAAAAGGTGGTGTTAACACCATTATTTAGCAGGGGAGCAAGAAAACCATGGTGGAGAAGAGATAATGGTTGTTTGGAATACTTTGGTTAAAATCATATAGTATGGAAACATAGTGAAAGGCGAATAATGAGAAGTTATCACGAGATCCTATGGTGCAGAACGAACAGGAGAAGATCAATGGCCTATATTAAGTCCGCTCTCGTGAAGGTGCTAGGAGAATAAGCGTATTCTAGCGGGTAATATGATACATGGATCAACAGTCATTGTTTCAGTCGGATGAGATCAACGGTTTATATAAAATCCGCGTTGAAAACTCGCGCGATCGTTAAAACGACGGAGCCCCGGCGGAAACGTGTACATGCCTCTTGATCTAGCGGCGGAGCAATAGCGGTCGATCACATCCACGATCGTGGATGACTCCGGAGACGGAACTTACATGGGGGATAAGTCCATGACTCCCAGCGGAATTGGATACGTGCCACCAAATCTGACGGCGTGAAAGTAAAGGTGTATCACATCAACGGCTGAAGATGATTTCGGAGGCGAAACTTGCTCGATAGATAAGGCCAATGTTCCTGGCGGAATCGAATACATCTCTCTTGATCTAACGGTGGGGAGGTAAAGGTAGATCGCATCAACGGTTGTAAACGAATCCGGGGCTGAAAGTTGCACGATGGTTAAGATCAGGAAGCCCGGCGGAATGAGTATCGTGGCACTTGATCCTACGGTTGAAAATTAAAGGTAATTAGATCAAGGGTCACAAAGGGATCCAGAACAAAAAGGTGCGTGATAGATAAAAGCAAAGGGTGGTTGCGGAATATAAACCGTTGTCCATGTGTCTGATCGTGATCGATTCCGGAGGTGAAAGTGGTTTATTGGAAACCACCAAATGGATGCTCCAGAGTGGGGTATTATAAAAAGGAAGTTGACTTGTGTTGTGGTTATTTTATTGGCTCCGGACGGGTGAAAAAGACAGGCGGATTCGTCAACCTTCGAATATCATTTTCAAACACACCGCTACAGTTAACAGGTAAAGCTTGAAACACCCATAATTCGTCAATTTAATTGCCATTTATCACTTAATTATGGACAAGAGAGAAGAATTGCAGGGGTCTGGTCATATTGTGGATGACAGGTAAGAATATTTAGTTGATAGGGATAGGGGCGTGTGCGACCCGTTTTTGTCTATAGGAAGCGTTTCAGTTAGTAAGGAAAGGTTGTGGCATTATAACTCGCAGGGGAATGATGTTTTAAATGTATGTAAATCCTTTCTGTATTACTTCGCCCTCGAACAAACCCTCCATTTCCCAGAATTTGCAGAATGGTGTGCTATTAACTACTCTCCTTCTCAAAGAATTATCATGAGTCATTCCACATCCCGAATACTTTGTAAAGTCAATGCTAGAGTCATCCGCGAAAACCTCAATTTGCCTGAAAATTACCCTGATAGCCGTGAGTCAGTGAATGAGTCAGTCCTTGCTGAATTTTACAAGAAGTGTGAAACTGAAATCCGTTGCCAATTCTTGTCTAGTATTCTGAAAGAAGATCAATCTTTGGATGGTCTCTTTTTACCTTACCCTGTGCATATTTTTAAAAGTGAAGTCCAATTAGTAGTATCTCTGGTCTGCCAAATATTGGGTCTTGATGATGATTGTCGCGTGAGCGAAGTCATCCTTGGTTTTTTATTGAAAATAAGTTCCTTAGGCTCTAAATCTCAGTCAATTCCTGTTTTTAGTCTAGATGACTACCTAGCTGAAGCAATCCATCTTCAGTTAAGTGAGTTTCCAAAGGTTCGGTTCTTTAGATTTCAGACCTACTTGTTCAACATGCTGTTATGTTCCAATGTCACTGAACTTCAATTTTTGAGTACTATCTGCTCTTCTAATTTGCCTAAGCAAATCAACATGTTCGAATTTGCCAATTCGATCATGTCGGAAATGTATAAAATGTTGTTCGATGAAGAGTTTCCCCGTGTTTTGGATGAGATGAAAAGTTTGATGCAGTCCTCACCCGAGGACCGAGTTGGAGATTGGTTCCTGCATAAAGATTCCACTGTGTTGAGAGTATATGGATTTATCAGGTAGCCTTATAAGTTGCCTGCTTTCTTAACCCCGAGGATTTTTGCTTTAGAATTCATGAGACAAAGGTTGCAGTCTGAAGAAGAGCATTTTGGGGCTTTTAAAAAGTCTTCAAATATTAAATTCCCCCTCAAGGTTGGCTCTTACATTTTCAAAAGTAAAGGTGCCCTAGTATTCATAGAGAAATTGCTGAAAAGTATGGATTTCCAAAAGGAGTCAAAGATAAATTATGATCCTCACCATGTGATCTCCTTGAGGAAGCAGGCCAACAAGAACAAACCGTTTGATCACCAGTCTATTAAAGGTTTGGCTGAAACAGCCAATTTGTTGCAGTTTACCGAGATTTCAAAGTCTGATGAAGATGCACATACTGTACCAGTCACAACATCCCAAGTAATAAAGGGTGCTAGTATTGTGATTAAGAGGAGTTTTTCTGAAATCGAAAGTATGGAAATTGACGAAGATGGATCACATAAAAAGGCAAAGTTGTTTCAAGGTGGTGAAAATTTAAATGAAGAAATTTCTGATGGTTTCAAAAAGGTTGCTCTAGTTCCAATGAAAGCTGTACAAGTAAATAAATTCTCTTTTAAAAGTGTAGATGGTTCAGAATCAAGCCCGGTCTTTAAATCAAAAGAAGAGCTCAAAGCTAGTTATATGGAGAAAAGAAAACAGTCTCTGGAAGAGACAAGAAATTTGCTCCCGCAAATAAGAAGTTTACACAGTCCAAAAACTTCTCTGGTTTCTGCTAGAGATGCCGAAAGAAATACATTCAAGTTAGCCATGGTGAACGACAAAAAGATGTCAGAGATGGAAATCCGGTTAGATAAAATCAGTGTACCGGACAAGATACAGCTTCACAAGCAAAATAGTGATATCATTTATTCAGACCTGTTACAAGCTATGGTGAAAATAAACAAATTACAAATTTTGATTGATAAGTTAGAGATCCAATTAAAACATGAAAGAGTTGAGAATAAGGCAAATGCCATCCAGATCAAGAAGCTTCAAACAGATATTGTCATTTCAGATAACACCCAGGCAGTCAGGAGAATGCTAGAAGAAAAAGACAATGCTCTCCAAGTGTTGAAGAAAAAATTGAAAATCCCAGGTTCTGAGCATGTTCAGTCCTCTGAGTTATTGGCTCTGCAAGAAGAAAAAGACAAGGTCCATCAAGAGATGATGGAGTATAAAGGGAGAGCTGTTGAGTTACAGGAAGAAAAAGACAAGTGGGAGGCCAAACGGAATGAACTGTTATCTCAAATTTCCTTGATGAAAAAGGATCAAATTGATGAGAAGGAAATTATGGAGGAGTTAATGAGTCAGACTCCCACTGGTGAAGATCTGTCCATTGTGAATATCGAGAAGCTGTTGGATGATTTTTCTGCGGATGATTTGTTGGTGCCTTTATCCCAGGTAAGCTTAAAAGATGAAGCAATTAAAGAATTAAGAGCAGAAAATGAAAAGATAAAGTCTGAATTAGCCAAAATAAATGAAAGTAAAAACAAAATATTACAAGACAGAAACCAGTTGCAGAAGAAGTTCAATGAATTGAAGGAGAAGAACATAGGGAAGGGTCCCCTGCAAGGAGCAAAACACATTATTTGGGACATCCTATCTATAGAAGTTACCAAATTCTGGCATTATCTAAATTTCATTGATGATCAGAATATTTTGATCAATTTGGCCATGGCAAAGATTAAAGTTAGTGAATGAACATATGGAAAGAAAGCCCCTCGCCATAGCTCAGAATGCGCTGAACTTTTTAAATTCATTGACCTATCAGAAATTACATGATATGGGGATAAAAGACAGGATATCCATAGTGCTGTGGGCTAAGAAATTTATCCACAAACATCATTTAATGAAGACGGTCCAGGATCGAGCTGATGAAATGGCTGCTCAGGTTGACAATTTCAAGCACATTTTTAAGGAGGTATTCGAGGACGGCCTGCCTTCATTTTGGGACAATGAAGGGCGGCTGTTTTCTTAGGAGCACTATCACAACTTGCTAGTTCAGAGCCGTATGGACCATTCCAAGTTTGATGGCTTGGAAAAAAGCTTAACAGGGAAAGCTATTGTAGACAAATTAACAAAAGATTTCAAAATTTTACAAAAGTTCCTAATTATCAGAAAAGGATTGCCTAAGGTGTCATACGAAGCATATATGGAGCTTGAAGTATCAATCAGAGAGATGATGGAATGTGACACCCCAAGCATGGAGCAGTGGAAAGCCGTAGAGAGGTTTGGAAAAATGAAGTACATCCTTCATTCATAGAAACAGGCGTTTTACACCGAGGAGCTGACTGGGCGAGGACATGGAGCTGATTGGACGAAGACATGGAGCTAGCTAGGCGAAAGCCTATTATCAAGTTTATTTTACTTTATGATCTGTTAGGATTGGAGCTGTAATTTATTCCTATAAGTTAGGGATTTAGTTACAAGACTCTAAATTAAGCCGATCATTCAGTTATGAATCTTCTTGGAAGATCTATTATTTTTTGTATATATTTGCATCTTTTTTATGAGATGGGGGTTGGAACCCATCGTATTGTGGAATGATTTTGGAGAACATATCTATTTTTGAATAACAAAGTGAATGCATGAAGGTTTAATCAGAGATTCTAGTGTCATTGATATTACAGTCTGTGCTTATTTCTTTATGTGATCGTATTTTCCCTGTGTAACACTCCATTTTGTTTCTTCTTTGTATCTGAAATACAGCGTTGGATGGTTAGAATTCATATGTTTATTCTCTAGTCATCATTTCAGATATTCTATAAATTTTTCTACTAAAGTTGATATAGAATTCATCTTTGATGCTCTGTATTAATGGGTTGTTTCCTCGTCTCTTCTGTTTCACCTGGATTAAATTGAATGACTATGATGATGTGATTATCTTGCCTTTGATGAATCTTGTGTATATGTCTTTGTGATGTCCTTATATGTATGTGACTCCATGCCCAATGGTTATGTGATTGTTTCAACCATATATGCAAATCTTTAAGTGTTGTTTTATATCTGGTCCTGTTAAATCTGTATTGAGAGATCCCTCTCTGGAAGAAAATACCAGTTTCTTTCTAAATTGGTTTTGTTGTTACCTTGGAGTTTACCTTTTACAACCTGGGTACATTCTGAGTGCTAACAAACTGGCACCGTTGCCGGGGACGAAAGTGCATATCTGCCATGGGAGAACGACAAAGATTAAGAAATATTTCTGTGGGCAAACAAGAATTTTGAAAAGAAAAGAAGGTTGTATATTTTCCCTGGCAACTTCATTGTGAAACTATTTCAGAACTTAAGGAAGACATTCTAGCTTCGAGAAGACACACGCGAGGTAACTCTGATACCAAAATCTTGAAAAGTTTCGAAGATCCAAAAAAGTTGTTTAAGGGAAAAAATAAAGAAAAGTTAGGTTTTCCTTTGTTCGGCCCATCATCGTCACAAGATTCTTATATTAATCCAGAATGGGAATTTAACACTGGAAAGAACCTGTTGAGAACCAAATCTGAGTCTGACCTTAAGAGTACTGAGTTCAACCCTCGTAGGTTAGAATCTTATTTGTTGGATTCCCTCTGGAGAGACTTACAACAAACTTCTAAAGTTGAAACATTTACCTCTCAGCATACTCAAAGCTCTTCACTCCCTGTAAATCCACCTAGACCAATGGCTGCTAGATTTTCCCCCTTGCGTTTGCCCGCTTTATTACATGATCTCCCTCAAAACTATTCCCAAATAATATATTTGTTTTATGGAGAAGGTGACATAACCGCAAAACAGCATGTTGCCAAATTTGAAGATTTTATTGACTTAGAAGAAGTTGATTTCCCAGATGTCAAAATGCGGTTATTTGCCCAGAGTTTGTCAGGCGAGGCGAAGAAATGGTTCAAAGATCTGCCGAATGAGTCTATAGTTAATTTTCAGGCTTTCCAAAATGCTTTCTTGGACAGGTGGGATGATAAACAGAATCCTCTGCAGCTTTTATCTCAGTATAACAGTCTTAAAAAAGGGGGTTTCGAGTCTGTTCATTAATTCTCAAGCAGATTCATGAGGGCTTATAACTCTATTCCGGAAGATATAAAGCCTTCTCCAGCAGCTGCTAAACTACATTATGCTGGGGCCTTTGATAATGATTTTGCATTTTCATTAAGGGAGAGAAAATCAGCAACTCTTACTGCCATGTTTACTGATTCCCTAGAAGTGGAAGCTAACATGATGGCAAGTGGAAAGATGAAGCATAGAGATATGGATAGGAGGAGAAAAGAAGAAAATTTGCCTTCTACTTCATCCTCTTCCACTGATGTTAAATTTGAAATGATGTTGAAAACCATGGAAAAGTTGATGGATAGGTTAACCATGGATACTAGGCCTTTCAATAGAGAGCAAGGGGATCCCCAAATCAGAAATCCAAATTTCAGAAGACCAAATCCCCCTGTTCCTCCCCAAAATAGACAGAGAGACCAGAGAAATCCAAGAAACCAAGAAGAACAGCCCATCCGTCCACCTTTCCCTGAAAATTATGTTGGTGATGAAGAGGATCTCCCTAAAAATGAGATTCATCTATTTGGAGAGCAGGATTCAGAAATATATCTTACTGAAGAGGAACATAATATGTTTGCACAGGAAGATATAATTGAAGAATTTGAGATGGAAACTGAGCAGTATCAAAGAGGATATTTACATGCTATGGATGATGTGCAAAGGAAAATCAGACTGAGGAACATGGATGTCCTCATTAATAAAGGGAAGGCTAACCCAAATCAAGCTTCCCCTAGTTCTGTAAATGTAGAAAAAGGAAAAGAAATACAAAAAGAGCCTTCTGTAAATAAGGATGTTGAAAATGATGTACAAAGAGATAAAAGAATCAAACAGGTGACTCCAGTTGATGTGGAAAAGATTGGTGTTGGTTTTAACCTACAAAATGAGCTTTCAAAGCTAAAGATCTATGTTCCATTTAATGAGTTATTGAGGAACACTGAATACAGGGATACTATCACAAAAATGGTCAAAAATCAAGGGGAATGGCAGTCTGATATTTTAGAACTGAATGATGATAATCCTGCTATTTCATTTGGATCAAAAGTTGAAAATTTAGAAGGTGAAGAAGTTCCTCCTTTCTATTTGAGTCTAAATGTGCATGATAAAGTGGTCCATAATGCTATGCTAGACTCAGGGGCATCACATAATCCAATGCCTAAGGGAGTGGTAGAAAGTCTGGGATTAGAAGTAACAAGACCTTAAAAAGATTTGTACTCATTTGATTCTAAAAGAGTAAAATGCCTTGGTTTGATTAAGGATATGGTGGTAACCCTAAATAAATTGCCATCTAAAATTATAGTCATGGATGTGGTGGTAGCAAATATTCCACCTAAGTTTGGGGTGTTATTGTCAAGATCTTGGACTTCCAAGTTGAAAGGTAGTTTATAGATGGATATGTCATATGCCACAATTCCTGTTTGAGATGGGAGCAGAAGATTATATAGTGAAAAAAGAACTCCTTACGTAGTAAGCAGTCAAGATAAACCTGAAGTTCATCACATATATGTTGTTGATACTGATTTGGGGTCTTCTATTTTCTTTAATGATGCTGTCCCACATGATTTAGAAAAGGCATTGCAGGAGAAATCTGAAGAGGATAAGAAAAAAGAAGTTTTGGAACAGGATGCTTTGGAAGCAAAACAGAAAAGAGAGGGCCAGTGGATTATGTACTTTGATGGATCTGCTGCAAAAATTGGTGTCGGAGCCGGTGTGTATATAATTTCTCCCATTCAGGATTTCAAAGCTCTTTCATACAAATTAGTATTTGAATGCACAAACAAGGTGGTTGAGTATGAGGCTTTGTTATTGGGATTACATGCTTTGAAAGATTTGGGGGCTCAGAGAATAAGGATCTTGGGAGATTCTGAGTTGGTGATAAACCAAGTAAATGAAAGCTATCAAACCAGGCATCCTCACATGAGGGCTTATAGAAATGAAGTGTGGGATATGCTTGGTAATTTATTTACAGAGCATACAATTCAGGTAGTTCCCAGGGTTGAAAATTTGGTGGCTGATTCTTTAGCTGTAGCTGCTGGAAAATTTGAAACCCCTATGGCTAGTCAAAAAGAATACCAGGTGGAAATTGTGAATAGACCTTCTATTCCTGACAACTCTAAATATTGGTAGGTGTTCGAAGATGACATGCAGATCCGAAGGTTTTTAGAACTCCCAGGGGAGTTTGTGAATACTCATTTTGACACTGAGAATAATAATGACGAGACCCTTGAGAGTGATGAAGAAATTGAAACAGAAGAAGAATATGCTAAGAAGCTAAGAAAAACCCTGGGAGGTAAGGATATTATCCAGCTGAAAAATAATTTCATACCAAGAAGTCTGATCCCTTTAGAAAATATTTTTTATCAGAATGATGTCGCCAAGAATCCCAAAGTAAAACCTGTTGGAGATGCTGTTGAGGATAAAAATATTGGTACTGAAGAAAATCCTAAAATCATAAAATTATCCAAGAAACTACCTGAAAAGGAGAAAGAAGAGTATGTGAAGTTAATGAAAAAGTATACAGATGTGTTCGCTTGGAGTTATGAAGACCTTAAAGAATATGATACATCTATCATACAGCACACTATTCCTATAAATCCCGGAGAGAAGCCTTTTAAACAGAAACTCAGGAGGATAAACCCTAAATTGCTCCCTGTCATTGAGAAGGAAATAAAGAAGTTGTTTGATGCCAAGATCATTGTAACACTCAGGTTTTCTAAATGGGTTGCGAATTTGGTCCCTGTCAGAAAGAAGAATGGAGAGATAAGGTTGTGCATAGATTTCCGAAATTTGAATAAGGTTTCCATGAAAGATAATTATCCTTTACCAAAAATGGATCACATACTACAGCAAGTGGTGGGAGTTGAGAGAATGTCAATGCTAGACGGTTTTTTGGGTTATAATCAAATCAAAGTGTTACTTGAGGACCAAGAGAAAACTGCTTTCACCACACCTTGGGGCACCTTCATGTATGCAAAAATGCCTTTCGGCTTGATGAATGCAGGAGCTACTTTCCAGCGAGCTATGGACATTGCCTTCGCAGGAGAAATTGGACATTTCGTGGTAATTTATATGGATGATATCACAGTCTACTCAAAGTTTGACAGAGAACATTTGCATCATATCGAGAAGGTTTTCACAAAGTGTAGGAAATATGGTATATCTTTGAACCCGAAGAAGTCTAATTTTACATTAGAAGAAGGAAAGCTGTTGGGCCATATAATATCTAAAGCTGGCATAAAGATTGATCCTGAGAGGGTAAGTGCAATTCTGAAGGTAGGAGAGCCTAGAAGCAAAAAGGAGATACAATCATTTCTGGGACAGGTAAATTTCTTGAGGAGATTGGATCATGTTGATGGAGGATTGCATCGTCCTTGGAATCGGGTCCTAAAGTGATTGGGATTGATCATCCTGCAAATAGATCATGTGTACTGCAGGTAGTGTGGTAGCAAAGGATCAAGTAGATCAAAGTACAACAGAATAGGGTCAAGTAGATCGAAGTACAACTGCAAAGGATCGAAAGAATCGTAGTATGACTGCAAAGGATCGAAGTACTGCTGCAAAAGAGTTGAAAGGATCGAAGTGCTAATACAAAGGGTCAAGAAGGTCAGAAGGATACTACATAAGATCAAAGTGTTGCTACAAAGGATTGATAAGATCGAAGTGCTGCTGGAAAGGATCGATAAGATCGAAGTGATGTTACAAAGGCTCAAGAAGATTGAAGTATTGTTGCAAAGGATCGAGAAGAACAAAGAATTGATGCAAAGGATCAAAGTACTGCAAAGGATCTAGAATATCGAAGTGATGCTATGAAAGAATGAAAGATCAAAGCATTACTACAAAAGGATCAAGTGATCATGTAATGAAAAAGATGAAGAGTAACGGTTCTAGTTACTGATTATGAAAACTTCCTCTGACGTATAGATGTATTACCTTGATGTAATGTCGTAATTATTGTCTCTTTGTTATCCCATAGTTTGTGATGATGTTGTCAGTAGAATAACCTTCTCGTTAAGGGGGTGTGTTGAAATATTGTAACTTCAAAGGATATTCTAAATGTATTTTACGGATGCAACCCAAGGGAGATGTTATTATTCCTTCGAAGGGGTGGTACTATTGTATTTGGTCATCATAGAGTCATGAGGTAAATCCTTCACTTGTGTCATGTCTTTATCACCCTAATAAATAAATATAATATATTGTTTTTTCTTCCCAGGAGAAGTCGGACCAGATAGTTTAGTGGGGAGGACTTGGTTGGGGTAAAAGTCAATTAACTCATTTTGTATAAATAGACGATTTGTGGTTCTTATTTGAACATAGACTCACTCACTAGAGTAGCGCATAGGAGAGAGAGAGATACATAATAGAAGGAGGAGAACACCTGTTTTAGGGGTTTTATTTTATACATCTTATATAGAGTAAGTTTTGCTGAGTTTTCTTCCCCTTGAGGGTTTCCCGGGATAAATGATGTGTCTAACTTGTGATTGTGTTTCTATTAGTGATTCTTGATATGTTGATGCTATGATTTTGAATTGAATACTATTGAATCTAGTCTAGCATATGAAATCTTAACAGCTTTTGGTCCACCAAAAGCATGGAATCATTCAGAAAATAGGTGAGGGTACAACTCCCTCAATCTTCTGATCTTTATACATCGTGCCTTGCTTCGACGCATTCCTTTAAGCTCCACATGATATAATCCGCATCACCTTTTGTGAATATCTGACCTTCTTATCAAGTATGACATCATCATGTAGTACATTGAGTGTTATAATAATCAAATCCATAGTTACACATAGGAGACATTAATTTTTCTATTTTTTTCTATTCCTACATTCCTTATTATGCTAGTTGGCATCCACTTGCACCTAGAAGTCAAAAAATGCTAAAAATGGATTAAGGGCACTTAATAAACATCCTGGAATAAATTCTAACAAATATGCAGTAATTCCAGAATAGAAAAAGTGTAGTTCTATTTTTTTCTTAAATCTGCCCTTCTTTTAGTAGTTATAAGGAAAAAGGGAAACGCTAGTCTTGGAGTAATTGTCTTGTTTTTTTCCCAACTCATCCTCCTTTATTTTCTCCATACAAAAGCATGGATATTATATCTTTCCATAACTTATCAATTCGTACATCTCACTCATCCAATTCTTGAGCATATTGACATATTAGGAAAGTGATTTATGCACCTATGGGGGATTTTGACTAGTTTAGTAAGCTTGCATTTTGTCCAATTCGAATAGCATCCTTATGCTTTTGAATATATGATGTAATTATATATTTGGAAAGACTATTAATTTATGAGGTTGTATCATATACATGTATTCAATAGAGGATTGTGTTATGCTCCATATTCAGTCTCATTTTTGTAGAATTTTGCATGCTTGACTAGTAATTTTGTGAGTGTAATTGATCTATAGCTTTGGATTAATTTCCACGTGGTATTAGAGACTTAATAGATCAATTTATCTCCTTCCAAATTGCTATTTTACGTTCAAAATCACTGACTAGGAGCGCATTCTGCTGGTTGAAGGGTATAGTTGTTGAGATATGGACCAATCTCAAAGGATCATCTTGAATCCATTCAATGTTTTCGAATGGAATGCTGAATTGGAGAATTTTTTTAGGAGTAAATTCCTCTACTAGGTTACCATGGCAACTGAGGCTAAGCCTAATGTAGTTGCAGAGAAAATTAAATGGCACAATAGGAGGGATGAGGCCTATGGTGCTTTGTGCTTGAGCATTTCAAGAGACCTCCTCTTCCATATAGATGGATTGCATAACTAGATGAGGTTTGGGAGAAGCTTGAGACTCTATTTGGAAATACAGATGAAATGAGAGGACATCAACTCGAGAATTATCTGATCTCATTGAGTCCCAACATCTCCAAATCCTTGCAAGTCTACTTTTCCAAGTTTAAGGCCTTAGTTCTGCAGTTAAAATAGTGTGGAATAGAAAACAAGGAAGAGAAACTAGTCTTGACCATACTTTCGAAGCTTGGTCCTTACTACTCGGTGTTTTTTTTTACCTCACATGCCACCAAATTGACAGTACGATCCTGGAGTTTTCCTAATCTTGTTGACTTCATGGAATCCCTCACTCAGGAGCAATATATATTGGTAATGATGGGAACCATCAAACCTTCCAAAGACCAAGATTTGGTTGTCGAAAATTTGAGGGTGGATTCCAAAGGAATGAAGAAATCCAATTCAAAGAAGCCACTTGAACAAAAGAGAGACAAGTCAAAGTCTCAAGAGGATCCCTCAGGCTCCAAGAAGAAATTCCAGAAGAAGAAGAACAAAGGTGAAATGAGCAAGTGTGCATACTGCAGTAAGGGCTATCATCCTGAGAGCTCTTGTATGAAGAAGCAATTTGACATGTTGACTCAACTCCTGGAGAAGAACAACATCTCCCTTCCTGAATGCACAAAGAAGAGGGAAGGAGGATCAAATTCAAATGACAAGGAGAGAGTTCATGCCTTGGTTTCCAGCACTTCGAGATCATCCACCTTCAATATCATTGATTATGGAGCTTCAAGGAACATGGTTTCGACAAGGGGTACTTTCTCCTCTCTTGATAATTCAAAAGGTCAAATAATTGTTTTGGGAGATGACTATGTTACTAATAGTATGGGGATGGGTAGGATTGATCTTAACCATGGTTCTTTCAATGATGTGTTGTATGTCCCAGGTCTTGTTGTTAACCTCTTGTCAATGTATCAGATGACCCACACCGGGTCTCCTAATAAGGTTTTCTTATTTCCCAATGAAGTTCAAATATAAGAGATTTTGAATGGTATATTCATAGAAAAAGGTGTTGTGGATCACAGTTCAAAGGTATACAAGTTTTCCCCTTTTTTTTACCTTTCTCAAACCCCTATTCTCTTCTCACTCATGTTAATGAATCAAGCAAGCTTTGGCATGAGATATTTGTAAATATTAACTAGAAGTATATTTCATATTTTATTTACAAAGACATGGTCATAGGGTTACCAAAGATCAAGTTTTCTAAGGGAGTATGCCAAGGTTGCATCCTAGGAAAAAACCCAGAGCACAAGTATCAGAGAGCTAGTCATGAGAGAACCTCTACACCCCTTGAGTTAATCCATAGTGACATTGCTGGTCCATTACCTCATATGTCCATGATTCAAGCCAAATATTTCCTAACCTCCATAGATCAATTTTCCAGGTACTATTGGGTTTACTTCCTAAAACACAAGTCTGAAGTTTTCGACCTCTTCAAGGTTTTTCAAGCCTTGGTTGAGGACCAGTCTAGGAGGAAACTCAAGATCCTCAAATATGATAATGGTGGTGAGTATATAAAGTCTGATTTCATCCATTATTTTGAAGATACAGGTATTCAAATGCAACATTCTATTCCCAACACACCTCAACAAAATGGTGTTGCTGAGAGGAAGAATAGAGCACTCACGGAGATGGCAACTTGTATGATGGAGTCTAAAACTTTGCCACCAAATTTTTGGGCTGAATCAATAAACTGTGCATCCTATATCCATAATAAGGTTCCTCACAAGAAAATTGATGGAATCACTCATTTCGAAGCTTGGAGTGGGCACAAGCCAAATGTGACCCATTTCAGGATTTTTGGCTCAAAGGCTTGGGATAGAATTACAACTGAAAAGAGCAAGGCTTTGCAACCCCAAATCCAAGAGTGCTTATTTTTTGGGTATTCTCAAGAATCCAAAGGTTACAAGCTGATAAACTTGAGCACTCAAAAATATTTCATCGAAAGGAGTGCTCAGTTTGAAGAAGAGCCTTTAGCAGCAGCAGAAATTGGAGAGTCCTCTTCATCACCACAACCACTGATTGTAAGTGAAGATACTAATGAGTTTGTTGATTATGATAAGTATTATAATGATGATTTAATTACATATCCTAACATTCCTACAAGACCAAAATTGACAGAAATTACCATTCATGCAGTTGGGGAACTAGCTGGCAATCCTAGTGACACTAGGAGGACTAGATCTCAATTTGAGAGTGCCCTTTCTGTGAAAGATCCATTCTTTGCTGAGAAGTGTTATTTGATGGTTGAATCAAACCCTCAGGCATATGAATATGCATCAGATTATTCAATATTGAAAACCTCCATGAATAAAGAATACAACTCGTTCCAGAATAATGACACATGGGAACTAATCAATCTCCCCCTAGGGAGGAAGCTAGTAAAGTGTAAGTGAGTTTATAAAACCAAATTTCCTTATAATGGTTCACCTTTGAAATATAAGGAAATATTGGTAGCTAAGGGCTACTCACAAGTTCAAGGTATTGATTACAATGATACATTTTCACCAGTGGCAAAGATGGACTTCATAAGGCTAGCTTTGGCCATTGCAGCTTCAAGGCAATGGGAGGTGCATCACATGGATGTGAAGTGTGCCTTTCTACATGGATATCTGAAATAAGATATTTATATGCAGCAACCTGAATTTTTTGTGTCTAATCCTTCTTTGGTATGCAGATTAAAGAAATCATTGTATGGGATAAAGCACGCCCCCACGGCTTGGTATGCCAAGATTGATGGAATTTTGTTGTCACAAAACTTTGTTCGATGCAATTCTGATATGAATGTATCTTTGAATCTAATACATGGTTCCTTAATTATTTTTTTTGTATGTGGATTACTTATTGATAATAGGAATTTCAAAGAAAGAGATTGCCTCCTTGAAGGATGCATTGAACCATGCCTTTTCCATGACAGATTTGGGATTGTTGAGTCAATTCTTGGTTCTCAAAATTTCTCGATCCTCACATGGAATCAAACTTCATCAGTCCAAGTATGCTTCATATCTGCTCAATAATTTCATCATGAAGGATTGCAAGCCAAGCAAGACTCCATTCCTTTCTAGAGTTAAGCTCGAATAAGCAACTTCTTCTCCTTTGGTAAATAATACAATGTATAGGAATTTGATTGGGTATTTGCTTTATCTTACTCATACCCAGCCTGACATATCCTATGCAGTTAGTGTGGCTTCCAGAAACATGGATCATATTCATGAAATCCATTGGAAAGCAGCTAAAAGAATTCTGAACTTTATTCAAGGAACAAGAACTCATGGGATTTTTTATGCAACAAAATCTGACTTAGACCTAGTTAGATTTACTGATTGTGATTGGGCATGTGATAACACAAATCGGATGTCTACTTTGGGGTTTTTGTTAATGCTTGCAGATGGACCAATCAGTTGGTAAAGTAAGAAGCCGAGTGCCATTGCACTCTCATCTATAGAGACAGAGTATATAGGAGTTGTGAATGGAGCTACTCAATGCTTTTGGTTGCAGGGAATACTTGGAGAGTGTGGGATAGAATAAGAGACTTCCACTGTCATCTATTGTGACAATCAAAGCACTAATTGAATCTCTATTGATCCATTTCAAATACAACAAACAAAACACATTGATATCCATATGCACTACATCAAGGAGCTTGTGCATGATGGTACCATTCCTCTACTCTACTGCGCATCTTCAGAGCAAGTAGTAGACAACTTCACCAAGGTGTTTTCTGAGAATACCTTCAGTAATATCAAATCATTGCTGGGGATTTTTTATCATGTGGTGAATAATTATTGATAACAAGATTTCCAAAAATTTTGTATATGTCCATGCTTAAGGGAGGATTTTCCCCTTGGGTTTTTTCCTCTTTCCTTGGTTGTATGGACAAGCAGTATGTAAAGGGTCACTAAGAATTGTTGCTATGCCCTATAATCTGATATATTTTTTCTAATATTTTTTATTAATTCAGGCTTAAGGGGTAGTGTTATAATAATCAAATCCATAGTTACACATAGGAGACATTAATTTGTCAATTTGTCCTATTCCTAGATTCCTTGCTATGCTAGTTGGAATCCACTTGCACCTAGAAGTCAACAAATTCTAAAAATGTCTTAAGGAGTGCTTTAGAAACATTCTGGATTCAATTTTGACAAATTTGCATTAATTCCATAATAGCAAAAGAATTGTTCTTCTTTTTCTGAAAGCTGCCTTGCTTTTAGCAATTTTAAGGCAAAAGGGAAAAGTTAGTCTTTGAGTAACTGTCTTGTTTTTTTCCCAACTCATCCTCATTTATTTACTACATCCAAAAGCATGGATATGATCTCTTTCCATCGCTTATCATCTCGTACATCTCACTCATCCAATTCGTGAGCATCTTGAAAGATTAGGAAAGTGATTTATGCACCTATGGGGGTGTCATGTCCCCATATTTTGAGACATTAAAAGTGTTGACCATGATGAAATTCCTAGGGGCTCAAATTGACATTAATTATTATTCATAGGAAAAATATTGCTAATAATTGTTCTAAGGCATGTATTTAATTTTATTCCAGCAATTTTATTTATTATGCACAATAATGATGTGGAATTAAGGCTACCATGTTAGGAGGGCGCATTGGGGAAAGCTAGTAAACTTGCCTTGGATGGAAAAATGGAAACAATGCAAAAGAAGGAAAAAGAAACATGTCATAGTAAAGATAGAAACTATCCAAATTAGTTTCTAATTTGGTGCAAGGATGAAAAGCAAGGAAAGATTACCTTATGCACAAACTTGCTAATTACTCAAGGAAGGAGCAGTTTCTATTTTGGATTGAAGGATAAAAACATGGAAACATTTACTAAGCTTCATACTTGCTATTTTTCTCAAGAAGGTCGAATTTCCACTTTGGGTTAAGTTATACAAAGAAGGAAACATCATTTGCAAACCAAAATTGTTAATCCCATCAAGGAGGGCCACTCATGGCTTATGAACAAAATTGGCAAGTGGGTTACTTGTTTAACGGGTGAAGGACTTGCTCAACAAGTCACCCAAGGTCTACTTAAGGGAATTTCCAACTCCATTATTCAGTTTGGTTAATGTATTTTTGTAATTGATTGAAGCTTAAGCTTCATTTCTGAGTGGTGATCCTCAGTCTCTTGGGTGATGTGCCCCAAGTCCCTTGTTCTCCTTCTCCCCTCTTCTTCCCTTCTCATTGCAGGTTATATTGGAGATATGGATCAAATCTCATCCATTAATGGAGTGATATTGCAGGTTCTGAAGCCATTTCCATTTTAGTGCAGCACATTACAAAGATTGGGACACTCCTCCATTCAAATATCAGAGTTATCTTCAAGATTTCCTCCTTTTATGAGAGATTGATGATATGAAGTGATGTAGAGAGATAGATGGATCTCTGCCATTAATTGAGGTTATTATCAGTCCCTAATATTAGTCTCTTAACAGTTCCAAAGTTTCTGTAATGTTCTAATAGTTTTCCATTATAATGTCTACCTCCAATTCTAGTTTTCTAGCCTTGTAATGAAGACTAAATTAATGAGTAAAGATATGAAACTCCCGTGAGATTGAATTCAGTCATTAATTCTCTGAAATAATGTATTCTTACCTTTCTGCAAGTATTACAGAGTTTTGAATATATCTTATTTACTCTGGAGAAGCATTTCCACACCCTAGCTAGAAATGCATTGAAAAATGACCAGTTTTAGATTTTGAATGAGTTGAAGGACTTAAACCTTTCTGATTTTATTTCTTTTACTTCTGATAATTCATTAAATTCACATTTAACACCTTCCATGTCTGGATATTAGTTTTATTAACCTTCTCCATATGTTTGGAAGACCCAGAACCCGAGCCTAGAGTGCAGTCCAAGGGACTAGTTTCCTAAAATTCCCAAATCTATTATTTACCTGCATAAACCTTTGTATACTATAATATAACTTTATATCAGAGCCATAATCAATTTACCCAAGCCCCTGGTTGAAAAAGGTTGAACTACTCTTCCTAGTTTCACGGTTTGGCTACCCAAAAGCGTGGAAGTAAGTTTCCGCATAGCGGATTCTAAAACCTAAATGGAACCAGATCTAAATGTGTTAGGGAAGAGGAAATTATATGTCTGAAATATCTTTGGTTGCTTCCCACTGCTCACTCCTCTTGCCTACAAAATTTCCTAGAAAAAACCCCTTACATTCCCTATCCGAAGAGGCTCTGAGTGGTTTGATTCAAAGTTCATAAATTGTAATTTAAATTATAGAATTAGATAGTGTTCAGATCTGCACACCAGACTTGGGACATCACAGGGGGATTTTGACTAGTTTAGTAAGCCTTCTTTTTGTCCAATTCGAATAGAATACTTATGCTTTTGAATATATGATGTAATTATATATTTGGAAAGCCTATTACATTATGATGTTGGATGATGTACACTTATTCAATAAAGGATTTTGTTATGCTCCATATTCAGTCTCCTTTTCGTAGAATTTGCATTCTTGACTAGTAATTTTGTGAGTGTAATTGATCTAGAACTTGGGATTAATTTCCACATTGAGGTATTCAGGTTAAAACTCATCAAAAAATGATACTTGAACCTGTACCTCTTTGTCCATAATCATATAAGACTCATACAAATTTAAGTGTTCCACATTAACAACATAATACATTTGCATATAAGGAGGAAAATCTAACTGAAAAGCATTGTTACCAACTTGATCCAAAATTATGAAATGGCCATACCTGATTGGTTTCAAATTTCTATCTTCGCCTTAGAGTCATTCCTTGCTGATATGAAGCCAAACTTGATCACCAACTTGGAAGTGATGATCCACCTGATGCTTGTCATGTATTTCTTTATACGTGTCCTGACTTGAGTCTAGTTGTTCTTGCACTATTTGATGAATCAACTATATCTACTGAATAAAATTCAAAACTTCATCTGCATGAACAGTCTGAGGGAGACTTTTCCAAATATCCAAAGCTTGGGATGCTTGGCACAATATCCTCGGAGAAGATGTACCACAGTCTAGTTGACTACTTCAGTTTGTTGTCTATTTGTGGATGGAATGTTGTGCTCTTCTTCAAATTTGTTTCCATAATATTCCATAGATATGACCAAAATTTACCAAGAAAGCAGGAATCTCGATAAGATACAATAGAAGTAGGTAACCCAAAATGAACCTATACATGTTGGAAGAACAAATGAGTAGTCAACCCAGCCGTGAAATGCTTCTTACAATGCATTAGAATGCACATATTACTAAACCTATCCACAACATGTTCCTTTCTAGACATTGGTAACCCTCCTACAAATTCCACTAACACACTTTCCCATGGACGAGGAGGAATGGGAAGTGGAGTATACAAGCGTAACTTTCTATTACTTGGTTTAATTGTTACACACATAAAACATCGTTTTACATACTTGAACGCATTCGATGCCAATAGAAAAAGCTTTTGCAATTGTATTATAGTTTTCCCTACACTAAAGTTCCCTGAAATGAGAGAAGCGTGAGCTTCTCTTATCACATGTACTCTTTCACTTTTTGGAATACAAATTTTTCCAAGATGATACAACAACTTATCATGAACACGATAATTCAATTCTTGATTTTGAGATCCATGTATTAGTGATTCATATACTTATTTAAAGTCTTCATCCTTAGTATATTGTTCAATATAACTAGAATGTACCAAAGGACTTTGTTGAATGATAATAGAAGCATTCGTTGGAGGTCTTGATAACATATATGCAACTTTGTTCTAAATTCCTTTCTTATATTTAAAGAACAAAATAAATTGTTGTAGAAAACCCATCAGCCTAAAATGCCTTGTTTGTTGTAGCTTAGTTTGTGATTGAAGATATTATAGTGGTTGATAATCAGTATGTATAATTGTTTCTTTACCCATTAGATAATGTTTCCACTTCTTCACACTGTGTACTAATCCATACAGTTCTTTATCATAAGTAGGATACTTAATTACTGCTTTAGAGAAGATTTCAAAGTGATAGCATATTGGTTTTTTATGTTGCATTAAGGATTCATACATGGTATAGCCACTAGCATCATTCTCTATCTCAAATGGTTGCTGTAGATTCGACAGTGCAAGTACGGGAGTTATGTTGATCTTTTCTTAAGTGTGTTGAAGGATTTTTGTTCTTTTCCTTCCCAATGAAAGACTTTGTTTACGCTTGTCAAAGGATGTAATGGAGAATATATGAAGGAGAAGTTCACAATGAACTTCCTCCAGTATTGGGTTTCTCCTAAGAAGCTTCTTACCTCAGTTATACTATTTGGCTTAGGCCAATTCACAATAACCTCTACTTTAGAGGGGTCGATTCTAAGCTCACCACCCCCTACAATGTAACCTAGATACACTAAAGATGTCTTCCAAAACTCGCATTTGGACATCTTTAAGTACAATTCCCCCCTTACAAGTACATCCAAACCTTGTTTTACATGCTTGACATGTTATTCCCAAGTGTGACAAAAAATCAAAATATCATCTAAGCAAACTATGACGAAGTCATCAATAAAGGGCCTAAAAAGAATAATTCATCACCCTCGTAAATGTTGCAGGTGCATTACAAATTCCAAAGGGAATTACCATCCATTCATACAATCCCTCCTTAGTTTTGAAAGAAATCTTCCATATGAGTGGAGACAGTAGGATACCCTACATATAGTTTTTCAACTCTACGTACGTTTCAGACTCTAAGCTGATTCCATCGTCAGGAGTGTGGTGTCTCAATGGAATCTAGGTTATTTTTTCTTAATAAATAGTTGTTTCTAGTCATTTTTTGGATAGGCTGACTATTAGTTTTTTCTTTAAGGGAATGTATTATTGGTTTTCGGGATTTGCAAAATATTAACCCATCATCTTTGTTAAAAAAAATTATGTGTTTTTCAATCTCAATGGCTTCTCTTATTTTCCTTTTGTTGTAATGATCTTCTAATGCTATGACTTTTGCATCCTCCATGAGTATTTGGTATTTTGTTTTTAAAGAGTGTTTTGCTAATGTTGATTTCTTTCTTTCTTGTTTTATATCAGCACAATGTTCCTTTAGTCTAATTTGTATAGAACGACCAGACTCACCTATGTATACATCCTCGCATGAGCAAGGTACGAGGTAGAACCCCTTCTTTTACATGGGGTTGATCCTATCTTTTACTTTATCTAAAATGTTTCTTAATGAATTTTGAGGACGGAATATAGTTTTAATCTGTTTATTTTTTAACACATTAGCACTTTTTTCGGAAGTACCTTAAATATAAGGAATAATTGCTATCTTGGAGTAGTCTTGCTTCTGTTTATTATTTTTATTTTTTTATTCTTGGGCCGCTTTAAAATCCTTTTTTATGTCTTTAATGTTATACCCATTGATTTGCATTACTTTAGATAGGTGTTTTAATTCAGCATTAAGATGTTCTTCATCAAAAATTCTCATTGCTCGAGTGGCAAGAGTTGTGAGGATGCCTAGTTTTTGGGAGGGATGATGGTGTGACCCTGCATGTAGGTATCTATCTGTGTGGGTTTTTTTACGGTAGACTTGATGAGTGAGGGATCCATCACCTCTTTTTGTGATAAGGATATCCAGAAATGGAAGGCTATCATTCTCTTGGACTTCCATAGTGAACTTTATGTGGTTTGATAGGCTATTTAAGTGTGTGAAGAATTTGTCTAGATTTTCCCTGCCATGAGGCCATATAAAATTTGTATCATCTACAAATATTCTCCACTCTCTTGGTTTCAGGGGATATGAATCAATGGCTTTCTTTTCGAAGTATTCCATCTATATTTTTTCCACTATTGGGGATAGCGGAGATCCCATTGCTACACCGTCTGTTTGTTCATAAATTTTTCCATGGAAAGAGAAGTAGGTATATTTTAAGCAAATTTTTACAAGGTCTGCAATTTCCTCATTTGTGATATCCTTTATTATTTCAATTGCTTCTATCACTTGTACCTTTGTATATAAGGATACCGCATCAAAGCTTGCTATAATGTCCTCTTTAGATAGGCGTAATTTTTTTATTGCATTCACAAAGGAGGAAGAGTCCTTGATGTAGGAGAATGTGTTCCCGGTTAGTGGTTTTAGGGTTTTTGCAAGGTATTTAGCTAATTGATAGGTAGGTGATCCTATGGTATTAACTATAGGTCTTAATGGCATACTATTTTTATGGATTTTTGACAGCCCATAAATCCTAGGTATAATAGGATATTTTGGATAAAGCTTCTTCTTAGTTGCATCATCCAGCGAGGATCTATCTAGTGATTTTATGAGTTCCTTTGTTATTTTCGTAGTTGGGTATTTTCCTAGTACTTTGTAGCAGCCACTTTCTATTAGGTGTTGGAGCATTTTTGTTTGGTAGTCTGTGGCATCCATGACTATTGTTGCGTTTCCCTTGTCTGCTTATCAATATTAGTTTTAAGCTCTTTTAATGCTATGGCTTCTTCTTTGCTAATATTAGGTTTGGGAGGTTAAGCGTTTTTTTTAATTTCTTACACATTTCTGTCTTACCTCTATGGCTTTATTCTCAGGGAGCACTGAGATAGAGTCCTCCACTCCATGGATGAAGTCTTCAACTGGTATATTCCTTGGCGCAATCAAGAAGTCCGGGCCTCTATTGAGCACTTTAATCATATCGTTGTTAAGAGACTGGTTGGACAGATTCACCACGTTTTTTACCACTTCCCTGTCACGAGATTTTTTGCTGGATCATTGTTGATTTATTTTAACCTATTCATTAACCAGTTTATCAAACTTCTTAAAACTAATACTGATATTATGATAATCAAAGAAGACAAGGGCAACACAACAGTAGTCATGGACGCCACAAATTACCAAACAAAAATGCTCCAACACCTAATAGAAAGTGCCTGCCGCTAAAGTACTAGGAAAAGACCCAACTGCAAAAATAAAAAAGGAACTCATAAAATCACTAGATAGATCCTCGCTGGATGATGCAACTAAGAAGAAGCTTTATCCAAAAAATCCTATTATACCTAGGATTTATGGGCTACCGAAAATCCATAAAAATGGTGTGCCATTAAGACCTCTAGTTAATACCATAGGATCACCTACCTATCAATTATCTAAATACCTTGCAAAAACCCTAAAACCACTAACCAAGAACACATTCTCCTACATCAAGGACTCTTCCTCCTTTGTGAATGCAATAAAAAGCTTACACC
Source organism: Pseudotsuga menziesii (assembly GCA_001517045.1). Lineage (NCBI taxonomy): Eukaryota > Viridiplantae > Streptophyta > Pinopsida > Pinales > Pinaceae > Pseudotsuga > Pseudotsuga menziesii. The sequence goes on along the minus strand of LPNX010606781.1, from coordinate 59,265 downwards.
TATCTAAAGAGGACAATATAGCAAGCTTTGATGTGGTATCCTTATATACAAAGGTACTAGTGATAGAAGCAATTGAAATAATAAAGGAGATCACAAATGAGGAAATTGCAGGCCTTGTAAAAATTTTCTTAAAATCTACCTACTTCTCTTTCCGTGGAAAAATTTATGAACAAATAGACGGTGTAGCAATGGGATCTCCACTATCCCCAATAGTGGCAAACATATACATGGAATACTTCGAAAAGAAAACCATTGATTCATATCCCCTGAAACCAAGAGAGTGGAGAAGATTTGTAGATGATACAAATTTTATATGGCCTCATGGCGTGGAAAATCTAGAAAAATTATTCACACACTTAAATAGCCTATCAAACCACATAAATTTCACTATGGAAATCCAAGAGAATGATAACCTTCATTTTCTGGATGTCCTCATCACAAAAAGAGGTGATGGCTCCCTCACTCATCAAGTCTACCGTTAAAAAACCCACATAGATAGATACCTACATGCGGAGTCACACCATCATCCCTCCCAAAAACTAGGCATCCTCACAACTCTTGCCACCCAAGAAATGAGAATGTCTGATGAAGAACATATTAATGCTGAATTAAAACACATATCTAAAGTAATGAAAATCAATGGATATAACATTAAAGACATAAAAAAGGCTTTTAAAGCGGCTCAAGAATCAAAAAATAAACATAATAAACATAAGCAAGACTACTCCAAGATAGCAATTATTCCTTATATTCATGGTACTTCCGAAAAAATTGATAATGTGTTAAAAAATAAATTAATTAAAACTACATTCCGTCCTCAAAATTCATTAAGAAACATTTAGATAAAGCAAAAGATAGGATCAACCCCATGCAAAAGAAGGGGGTCTACCTCGTGCCTTGCTCATGTGAGGATGTATACATAGGCGAGTCTGGTCGTTCTACACAAATTAGACTAAAGGAACATTGTGTCGACATAAAACATGAAAGAAATAAATTAGTATTAGCAGAAGACTCTTTAAAAACAAAACACCAAATACGCATGGAGGATGAAAAATTCATAGCATTAGAAGATCATTACAACAAAAGGAAAATAAGAGAAGCCATTGAGACTGAAAAACACATAAATTTTTTTAACAAAGATGATGGGTTAATATTATGCAAATCCCGAAAACCAATAATACATTCCCTTAAAGAAAAAAACTAATAGTCAGCCTATCCGAAAAATGACTGGAAACAACTATTTATTAAGAAAAATAACCTAGATTCCATTGAGACGCCACACTCATGACGATGGACTCAGCTTAGAGTCTGAAATGTACGTAGAGTTGAAAAACTATACGAAGGGTCTCCTACTGTCTCCACTCACGATGAATACCTACGGAAACATAAACAGAACCAATCTTCCATATGTCATTGTCATGAATTCGAATTTCATGATAGTCGCTTCATAAGTCTAACTTGGTGAAGAAAGCTGCATTCTTGAGCTGATACAAAAGATCATTAATTCAGGGAAGAGGATATATGTTCTTTATTATGATTATGTTCAGTTCCATGTAATCCACGCACATGCACCATGTACCATCCTTCTTTGGCAACAAAACAATTGGTGAACCACATGAAGAGGAACTTGGTCGAATGTCCCATCTTTCAAGAAATTCTTGAACCTACTTCTTTATCTCTACATTTTCAATTAATGAATAAATGTACATGCCAATGTTAGGAAGAGGTGCGTCTTGTTGTAAATGAATCTCATGTTGGATTTTTCTTTTAGGAGGTAATCCTTTTGCTTCTTTAAATAAAATATCAAAATCAAATACAACTTTAACCAAGTCATTTTTAATTTTGGATCACATCCCTTAAAATATTCATTTTGACCAACATTATTTTCTTTAACTATCATAAGAACAAAAATATTATTAGCATTCACTAGCCTCCTCACTTGACTTGTAGAAACCAAAGAAAGATTATTTTTCACGCGGAGTGTAGGAACAATGTACTCAACATCATTTTTAGTGAGATGATACATGTTATCTTCTCTATAAAAGATAGCCTTCCCATCATGAGGATAAGGACTACCCAACACAATACCATAAATATCAAATAGAACCATATCCGGATCAACTTCATCAACAAATCTAAATAGAATATCTAAGTCTACATTGTGTTGTATCTTGTAGTTGTGCATTATCACATACTCATCCAAGTGGATATGGTTTACGTGTAACTTAGTTTCCAAATGAAGTTTTTTAACCATCTCTTATAAAATGAGATTTACTTGTGATCCACTATAAAAAAGAGTATCTATTTTGTATGTTTAGATATTGCACTAATATGAAGTAGCTCACTTCTTTTTCTTTGATCAACAATAGGTTCATGCTTTCAAATAGAGGTAGAATTATTTTTACCTTGAATGCCCTGGAATGCCCTTAGAAACAATCTTAGTTTCATCCCTAGAGTCAGATCCCAATTCATGTTCGATGACTGCAACAATGGTATTCTTTCCTTCCTTATTCCGAAACTTCTCAGGCTTGAGTTTTGGATGAAGTTTCCAACATTTGGATGCATCATGACCCTTTTTCTAGCAATATGAGGAAGTAGAATTTTCTCCTCCTTTCTTTATTTTAGTTGTATGCTTACCTTTCCCTTTACCTTGGAATTTTTTTCCATATAGTTTAAAGTTTTCTTCGAAACATTTTGATTTGCATTCTTCCCCTTGGACTCCATATGAGTCGCTTAAATGCTTACCTCATCAAGGTTAGTTGGATAAAACATAAGTATCATATGACACAAATAACTATGCATTCCTCCTATATACTTTAAAAGAGTTTCTTGAGTGTAGAGAGGTATACCAAGTACCAAAGTTATTTCTTTGAATTATTGTGTGTACTCCTACACACTTTGTCCTTTTCCTTGCCTCAAGTGCTACGAGTCCTTAACAACTTGCTACATATAGCCCAACAGATAGAACTGCTTCTTTAATGTTGAAGTAAACTCATACCAAGAGGAAATAATGTTACCTTTTGTGGCAATATACTCTTGAGTTATACTCTCCCACCATATGAGAGAGGTCCCTCCAAGTCAGAGAGAAGGAAATTGAATTTTGATTCTATCTTCAGTGAATTTTTGAATCCTACAATAAACTTCTATCTGACAGATCCAGTTATCCAATTTTTCAGCATTAAGTTCTCCATTGTAAATAGGTAATTCAAACTTAATATCAAGCATTAATTAAGGAATATTAAAATCAACTTTTTTCTTTCCAGATGACGAATAAGAAGATTTTGAAGATGGTGGACTTTTAGGATGGTCCTTACCACCTCCTTCTCCTTTACTTTCAATATGAGATGGGCCACCTTGTCCTCCCTTCTTTCAATATTTATAAATATCTTCCACCATTGTTTGCATCCTCATAAAAGCCTTAATAAATTCTCCTTCATATGGGATTGAAGAAGCGCCATCTTCTCCTTTTGGTGAATACATTCCACCTCTTCTTGAACCAATTTCTGGATCAAATTCTTCAACCTCTCGTTCATCGTTCTTAATCCTTGATCTCGTTAACATTAACAAACTCAAAATGAAATGGTTAACCTTGCTCTGATACCAAACTTGATCTGAATTTTAAAGGATCTTTTTCACCATTTAAATTGCATGTGAAATTTGAATGCTCGACCTTATAAAAAATACTTTTAAAAGACAATTTCAAGTGCTTAATTGAAGCACATAAGCAAGTAAATAAGTATGCAAAACATTAAATTTTAGACAACAGATGATAACAGAGTTCACTCCTCCTCAGTTGTGTCTATGAGCCACTTCCAATGCGAAGGTCGATCTTATTAAGTATTCAAAAAAAGCTTGCATACATGATTTATGGATATAATTCTGAGTTTTGTCGGTCAAACACAGAAACCGAATGCAAAACTTTGTTTCTCTCGGAATTATGAGAAAATGAGTATAAACTCGACCCCCTTTGCATGAGACCTCCTCTGGCATGCAATTCGAGAAAGACTCCTCTTGCGCCTGTACAAATCATACGAAACTGTACTTTTCTGTATTGTATTCCCACCTCATGAACTGTGCATAAGTCGAGTGCACTCCTCCTCTACCTTGTGGCTTTGAAAAGGGTTTTAATAGTGTTTGGGGGTGTCGAGCGAAACTATGGGCAACACACCCTTTTTGGGGCTTCCAAATCCAAAGAAACATTAAATTATTTTGTGTTGATCCTTATCGAAGGATTGGGAAATGGCCCATTGGTACAACGTTGTGGTAGCAGGGAAGAGGTCCTAGGGTCAAACCTGTGATCCTTGCCTTCCCCTTTCATAGTTAAAATACAATATGATATGGTGGCTTGTTGTATGGTTTGGATACAATATAATAATGATTTGGTTGTTGGGTCTTGATTCTATGCCATAGTCTGTTTGCATAACATATGGCATATACATTACACATGGGATCAAGGGCTTAGCCCTCGGTCTGGGCCCCTTTTTCAAAATAGACAATAGTTCAAGTTTAAATAAATGTGATGAACTATATGGTTAAGAACCAATCGTGGGGATCACAGCTAGGCGAGAAGTATGGAGACGCTAGTGAAGGTAGAGTTCATAGGTTCGATCTCCCTTTACCGCCACATTTTTTGTGAATAGAATTGTGATGTGGCCAACCAAATCGCCATGTGGCGCTCTCCGATTGGTCCACTTGGATGCCAAATGGATGCCAAATAGATGGCACCTATCAATTGAATGCCATGTACCTGCCATGTGGCAATCCCTAACCGTTCCATATCATCATACCTGTTGATTGTACATGCCATGTGGAACCCTGTGGGTGTGCCATGTGGCCCCATTTTTAAACCTTTTTACCTAACATGCCAAAACTTCCGAACTCAACAGCTTTCTCGTTCAAAAGTTGTTTCGTGCGAAACGAACGTCACTAGAAATCTCTCATCGAGCTCTACGCAAGTGCAAGATTTTGTTCACATTTTGAAGACTTTATTTTGATTGATCTTGGAGATCCTCCTGGATCAACCAGTGTGGACTTCATGTACAAAAAGACCACAACATCATAGAAGTGCATCAAGGGTGTTTTCTCCCATAACTTGGACTCCTACTTACTTCATTTCTTTACTAATCTCGGATTTAGCTAAAGAGATTTGTCCACTTAGAAAACCGATCACCCTTATGTTCTCATTTTTCCTTTGTTGTTCCATCGAAGCAAAGAGGTAATAAACTTGTATGCATTCAAGGAAAAGAGATTATTAAGGTTCTATCAACTAAATTAAATTTATGCTTTGTATGGATAACTCCAAATCGAGACATGAGAGATTCTCTTAAATGATGATCAGATTATTTAAATCAGAAAATTATATTTTTAACTTTTAAAAAACAAAATTTAAATTTTAAAATATTTATATATAACAAATAATTAACGGAAACAAAATTCAAATTTTATAAAATTTAAAACTAAATCATTATTATTTTGATGTGAACTATTTTCTAATTTTTTATAAAATAGAGCAAGCTACATTTCTATGGTTAGAATTATATCATTTATTAGAATTATATAATCTTTTAGCACTTAATGATTATATGGTCAATATATAGGACTCTTCAATAAAAGCATCATCTCACTTACACGAATTAAATTGAGTGGAGGGATACCACCTAAGTTACATCCAATATACAAAATAATAGATTTCTATACTAGCCACTTAACTTGTAGCGTGAAACGGATAAGTCACAAGTTAAGAATTACTAATAATAATTTGTAAGTTAGTTACTTATTATCCATGCATCAATTTTGGAATGCGCTAAACTCTAGACCACCATTTGCACCAGCTAAATTTCTGACCAAAATCCGACAAGAATTGTTAAAATTGCAGGTGCAAATAGTCTAGAGTTTAGCTCACTTTTCGAAAAAAATTAATTTTTTTTATTTTTAATAATTTTTTATTTTGAATTTGTAAAAATTGTCCTAAAATAAATCAAAACAGTACACTTGTCTCATAATCCTGCAATCTAAAAAAAATGTAAGTACCTATCCACACAAGAAAAAACTTATTTCATTTCTGTAACGGTCAGCTAAGGTATGAAGTGAGTTTCGGTCCTTTCCCTTGGAATGTAAGGCGTTAGAAACGTTTTTAGGTTATGCGTTTCAGTTCTTTATTTATGCTATTTATGCTCCAATTATATAACAGATGCATATCACAGGCGCACTACGCGATTACGCTTCACTTCCCCAGTAGTATCTGTAGACCGAGACGAGCCGTAGGAGATATCAGCAGGCAGCATCCGCAATGGCTACGGATTTTATGCTGAGTTCTCCCACCAAAATTATAGCTGCCATTTGCATGGCAATCCTCATCTGCGGCGCCGTGAACTTGGAGGCACAAAGAACTCAAGATATCAGTTACTTTAAATTGGTTCTGCAGGTGAGATATTCAACCGCAATTTCATTGTTCAAAATACTCGTCAAATTCTGAATATTTCTGGATCTAATTGACTACAGAGAGTACAGCATTTAGATCATCGAAATAAATGGATGATGATATGACTTCTGTGTTGTTTAAACAGTGGCCGGCATCTTATTGCAGTGCTATTAGAAAGTCTTGTTGCTGCCAGCCTCCTGCAGCGAATTTCTCAATCCACGGTCTATGGCCAATTCCAAACTGCAAGAATATTCCTCCCTTCAATTCTTCTCAGGTGTTTTAGACTAAATCAATTAGTTTTACTTTAAGCGTTAATTCATATTTATTGATGAGAAATCATGCAGACATCTGGGATTTATTGGACATAGATATTATTTATTGATTTAAATGAAATTATATACATATGAAAAAAATAATATTTTATATGCAGTAGAGTAATAAATGCTGTGTTGGTAGTACTGTGATCCATTAAATTCCAACCTGTTTAAGATTCAATGACCCATAATACTTCATGATCACAACATTTATTACTCTGCTACATGTTGAAATATATTATTAGTCTATAACGTCAATATAGAGTCTCATTTATTACTCTGCTACATATTGAATATTGTTAGTATAACTTAAATATGTAATCGAATGTAACGTGCAGCTCAGTAATCTGACAACTAAGATGGAGATAGAATGGCCATCGCTGGTTTGTCCCAGATGTGATAATACACGGTTCTGGAAACGGCAGTGGAATAAACACGGCACTTGCTGGCCGTCTGTTTCAAACCAGCACGATTATTTCGCTGCCGCTCTCCGGCTTAAAGAACGCGCCGATCTTCTGGGTGCACTGAAGTCGAAAGGCATTTACCCAAACGGGAATAAATACAATTTGAGTCGCATCCGCGCGGTATTGGAAAATGTTACAGGAAATGGAGTAGGGATTGAATGTAATGATAAGAACCAGCTGTATCAGATTCATATATGTGTCGATCAGACAGCTTTTAAATTTGTACGATGCACTGTATGGGACAGCAAGTGTTCAGTTAATGTAGAATTTCCTCAATTCAAAGGTTAGACTTTCAAATTCAAAAAAGCTTTCCCCTCTTTAAAATTTGAAACAAAATTTATCAATATATGTAACTTGGTTGGATTAGTTGAGGATGAATGATTGTCACCTTCTCCACTTGTGTGTAAGGTAAACAGCAACCAAAATGCTCAAAATTGTATTTGGAAATTGCAGTTTATTTAATTTTACTATTTCAGTACTCAGGATCATGTTTTTAAAACTCATATTCGGTTTTGAGACTACCCAAATCGTAGAAATCGTGATTTGAGAAACCAAAAATAAGTTTTCAGCCATTATTGTGTTGCCTGATTCAGTGATCAGGGGCGTTTTGGTTTTGGTTGTCCCTTATTCTGTTCTTTTCACTTAAATTCAATTATTGTAAGTGGCATAATACTATTAAAGGCAAAAATCGTAGAAATTGAGACTACTCAAATTATAAAAACCTTGATTTGAGAAACCAAAAATGAGTTTTCAGCCATTATTGTGTTGCCTGATTTGCTAATCAAGAGTGGTTTTGGTTTTGGTCTCTGGTTTATAATGCTCCCTCCACTTAAATTAAATTATGTAATGATTGAGTGTATTATGTAATTTTGGTCATTTATAGATGCATTATGTAATTTAGTCTTTTATGTTATTTTTAAATAAATATAATTATTTATTTATTTTTCTTTACTTAATTGATCATTATAAAAATATATATTTTCTATAAATATTTTAGTAACCTAGTGGTTTCACAAAATGGAATAGATATAAATCTAGATTTTATTTTTAATGCTACTTTTAATATTTTATATTTTTTAAGAAGTAACTTAACTTTAACATTATCCAATTATTTTATATGGATGTGAAGTTTGGTGCTACAATGTTAGAAAGATAGAGCAAATCCAGAAACTTTTTATATTTTATATAATCTCAAAATTAACACCATATCCTATCATCCTCATAAAAGCTAGCCTCTTCTTAATTGAGAGCATGGCTATGACTAGGTACCAAATGTAAAAGAATAAGATAAACACCATGGGAGATAAGATGCTTCTTAAGTTTGCTTCTTACTCTAGTCAAAACCACTTACAACTTAAGGGAGGTTGGCTAAATCATTGGGGAATGGAGGAAGATGTCACTTTCCAAAATAGTGATAATATTAAAAAGTATTATTACTACTAAATTTAAGGAAAATGTTTATGTGATAAAGAATATACTATAAAAGATCAAAAGTATATCTATTAATATGTATCCATTTTAAAGCACAATTTCAAAACATTTATACATTTCTAAATGTTCAATCCATCACAACTATGATGATTTAATAGATGCTAGGGTTTATTGGGTTTGGGTTGGCTAGTCCTCGGCCATTGTCACCCTTATCCAGAGCACAATGATGGATCTGCCACGTTTGAAGGGGTGGTCACTAGTCACGGGAGTGGATTTACCCTCACAGTTAAGGTAGGTTCTGTGGCGGCTAACAGTCTGATGGTAACAGGCTTCCTTTGTTTCCTGGGTAACTATTAGGGTTTTTTTACCTCGGTAACTGTTGTATTTTACTGTCTTGCTTCGATGGCGGATGAGGAATTACTGGACTATTCATTGGGTCAGACAGTTGGGGGTATCTACAGTAGCCCTCTGGGTGGGGGTTTTGCTGATGTGGATACACATTGTTGGGTGGATGGGTTGGTAGAAAACTCCTTTGCTGAGGTTGAGGTGGAGGACCTCTCCACATCCACTTTCCTCCCATCCTTGCCGTCGATTAACCTGCCAAAAGATCCTTTCGTGTTGACGGAGGTGTTTGGTGCTGCTACTGACCGGGCTGGGGTTACGAGGGCCTATGCCCAGAGGGTTGATGTATTGACGAACCGCGATATTTTGGGCTCGCACTCTTTTGCAGGTATTGGTGGTGATCTCGGGAGGAGGGTGCTCACTGTTCCGGGGGTTACGACGGAGGTAGTGCGAGCTTCAGTAGAAAGTGAACAAACCTTTGGGGATCAGACGGGAATACAGGACCCTTTAATTGAAGGGCAGGGTTTCTCAGCTGCTGGTGCTAAGGGAGGTCCTAAGGGAGCTAAATAGAGGAAGAACCAGTGGACTAAGAAGAGATGGACAGGGTATAATTACACACTGGGGGATGATATTGGATGGGACTAGGTAGAGCAGATGGCAAACTTTTCGGTGGTGGGGTGGATCATCAGGAACAATTTCTTTGTGCAAACTATAGACAACTAGATACAAAGTAGCTGGTCAGAGGCTCTCGGGGAGATTCTGGAAGTGGAGGGTCTCACTCGGGGTTGGTTTGCGGTCAATTTTACCAGTTGGGAAAATGTGCAATGGGTGTTGGATAGAAATTGGTCTCTGGAAAATTTTCCAGTGTTGCTAAAACCCTGGATCCCTACTTTTGATGCTAGTTTGGAGAGGGTGGATGTGGTTTCGATTTGGGTTCGGTTGTCAAGGCTTCCACGTCATTATTGGACTGAGGAACACTTCACCAATATTGGTAATATTATTGGAACTTTCAGAGAAGCAGATCTATCCTACAAGGTTACAAAATTGCGTCGTGTGGCTCGCATTTTGGTTAATGTTAATATCAGGGAGGGCCTGGGTGAATATATTAAGATGACTTGGCGCGGGGTGGAGTTTAAACTGCAGTTGGATTATGAAAACATCCCATTGCGCTACCAAAGGTGTCATGCCTATGGCCATCTGGTGGTCAATTGCAAATTGGGGGTTAGGACTATCAATGCTCGCACATTTCAGAAAGGTCATAAGGGTTCTGCTTCAAATTCAAGGGTTGTTGGATCAGGGTCTGCTGAGCATGGTGTTCTTGGTAATGTTCCTGGGGATGTTCTTGATTCTCCTCCTGTGGAGGTTGGGGAGGTACTTATGGAAGCTCCATGCCTTTCTACTGAGATAGTTTCACCTGTTCTTCACTTGATTGCAGCGGCTCCCTCGACAGATACTTCGGTGATTCAGGCTAACCCCACGGGTATCTCCTCTTTTACCCTTTCCCCCACCATAAATTTATTTTCTAGCTATTTAAATTTATCTAGTTTGGATTGGGTGGAAAAACTAAAAAATCTACATATCACACAATCTCCTCTTAAAGTCCCTTCAAATGTCTTGGCTGCAATTATTGAGGTTAAGGACTCACCCTTGGTGCTGGAGATGGGTGAGGGGGGGTATCAGTCACCATCTTCTCCACATGGGTCTTCAGACTCCAGGTATTTTCTTAGGTCATCCTTGAAGGGGATTGAAGGAAGATTGGGGAAGCATCCTACCTCTCCTTCTTATGGACGAGGCTGAATCTATGCACTTGCTAAAGCTCGGTCATGAGCGAGGAAGGACCTTCAGGGCTGGCAAACAGCAGTCTATTGAACGGGCACTTAGAGTAGTGAAGGCCCAGAAGAGGGAGCGCTAATGAAAATCATGTCTTTTAACTGTAGGGGTCTAGCTAGTCCCCGTAAAAGATCAGCGCTCAAGAGGGTATTCGACTTGGAACATCCAGATATCATTATGTTACAAGAGACTTTGGGTATTGGTGAACTGATTAAAAGTAGGTTGGAACTCTGGTTTCCAGGCTAGTTGTTTGAAACCCTAGATGTCAGAGGTTGTTCAGGTGGATTGGCGATGGGTTGGAATTCGCAGAAGATTAAGGCTCTAAACCTTTTGGGTGTGGATTCGGTTATTGGGATGACCTTTATGTCATTGGATAAGGGGGAACCAATAATTGTTTTTAATATCTATGGGCCATATCTTAATAGGATCCCTTTCTAGGACAATTTGTTTGGAAGCACCATGTTGGGGGTGATTTGGTGATTATTGGAGGGGATTTAAATTTTTCTCTAGAGCAGCCAAAAGTTTGGGGGCCTCATGCTCGTTCAGATTTGTTGATGGACTATTTCACACAAAATTGGTTGAGAACAATTGGCTTGACATTAAACCTGTTAAGCTAAAACCTACATGGACAAACAACAGATGTGGGGAGGGGCGGGTAGCCAAAACACTTGACTGTTTTTTGGTGACGAAGAAACTGGTGGACGGTCAGCATTTCATTAGATAGTGGTTTGGTGGTGGGGGGAATTCGAACCATCTCCCTATTTTTCTGGAATTCAGGAGTGGACCTATCAAGCCACCCATCCCACTAAAATTTAACAAGACATGGCTCAAAGATGATTCTTTCCAACTATTGATTCATGATCTATGGGTGCCATTTAATCCTAATAGTGGTCTTACAGCAGCTTTTCAGTTTGCAGCAAATATTCAAAGGCGTAAGGCATCGATTAAGGGTTGGGATGTTGAGAAGCGATGCAGGGAAGATCAAGAACTTAATCGGATAGATAAGGAAATCGCTGAGACGTTGGATAAAGATGGGGGTGGTATGTTGAACTTGACAGAGAAAGAAGCTCTAACTCGTTTGGAGGGGAGAAGGAGCACTATTTTACTGGAAAGGGAGGAGATGTCACATGCCCCAATTTTGCAAAAACATTTTTATATTATTTGAGGAACAATATGTTAAATTTTATTCTAAGTTGTAATTGATGACCCAATGGGGTCAAGGATATTTAATGTAAATTCTGAATATTTTAATTATAAATAAATAAAGGAGGAGACAACAGCTTAGGACAACTGTTAAAAGAGTGTTTACTGGTCAAATTGGTGGAGGAGACTGGGTGGAGAGCAAACTGACATGTGGCAGCATCCTCAAACCACTTCCAACTGTTGCAGGTGGCAACCTCCCTACATTTGTGGTCATGATTCCCCAAGAAAGTGGAATCAAAGCAGGTGGCTCAATTAATGAAAACTAGCCCAAAAGACTTAGGCAATCTAAATATAAAAAAATCCCATTAAAGAGAGTTGAAGCTGATCATTTCTACAGAAGTGATCATTCAGGTTGAATGAATGTACTTCAGAGAAATTCAATGGAAGGGAAATTTGGAAAGTGTTTGAGGGGATAACTGCTAATTGATCTAGTTGCAGCTTTTAAGCTAAAGATCATACTGTTGAGAGCAGAGTGTTTTATTGAGATATTGAACTAGTCAGTTGATAGAGGGTTCTACTATTTGCATTCTCCACCAGTTCTCAGCCAAGAAGACCAGGAACAGGCTCGGGAGTTTTGAGGAAGCGTTGTTTGAGCGCTCTCCAGGAGATTGGTAGGGAGGAATGGCCTCCTAAAGCTGTTGTCATCTTGTCCTCAACAGGTTCTATGTTATTTTATTTTACGGTTTTAGTTAAATAAATATTAGTTTAACTGTTGTATGAATGTTAAAAGTTCGGAGTTTGTAAAATGCTAGATTTAGTATTCTTATTAGATTGTTATAGAAATGAAATTGGTTTAGGGATTAGTGAAATAGGATGAGAATAAATTTCTAAACTGTGTTTTTCCCCACTTGGAAACCAGGTCGTACTCTAGCATAAGTTAGAATGTTGTAAGTACATGAAAGAATTCTTAAGAGAATGAAAATAGTAGATAGGATTTTGTATCTGTAGATAGTTGAGTAAAATTTATTTCAATGTTTAAAATATTATGAAAAACAATGTTATGGTTAATTTGTGTTTACTGGTTTTACTTAGTATAACTAAATAAGAATGCAGGAAAAGGAATAGTAAACTACACTAGAGTTACAGTAATAGTATACTGATACAAATAAAAGTATAAAAGATAACAGTTAAGTATATACACAAGTTATTAACCTTACAGTATATTTTTTAAACTATTTACTAAATTTTAAACTATTATTTAATACAAACCAGCTTAGGGTTATGTGTATAATCTCTTTATTTATGAAAAATAAATAGAGTTACAGAGTTAACCTCCTATTTCTTACAGAGCTCGGAATATTTCTAAATTACAGAATAGTAAATAAATAAATGTAAATATAAACATTAAACAAAATAAAACTAAGAATTGCATAAATAGGAGCAAATTATTTTAAATGAACAGGTTTATAACCTGTGAAAGAAGAATCTGAGGGTCAAAACCCTAGCAACTAATTTATACTTTTTATAAATCAATCTATTTAAAGTTTTAACCATTTATATTTTTAACTATGTAAGCAAACTTAACAAGAAGACTATAAATTGTGCCGTGGACTGTTTACAGTCTTCTCTGAAAATAAACATCATTTATAAACAGTAATTTAAACATATAATTTCCAGGTTAACAAATCATAACAACACGAGACAGAGCTCCAAGATTTAAAAAGTCTTCTTCATAAAACCAATTGTATTTACATTGTCGGGTCGTAAGGCTAAAAAGAAACTTAACAAAAATACAAATCATGGCTCAAGGGCCAGTATTACCCAGCTTAACAGCAAGGGTTTGCAAGTGAACTGGAAAGTAACATCATACTAAAATCCCTTAACTAACGAGAAACCAAAATAGGCTTCCAAGCATCGTGTTTCTCCCTCAACAACCCTCATTGCAAGTAGGGTAAAACCCATGTTTGAAATCAGGGCTTATCGGTTGGGCCACGAGTCCACTGAAGCTGGCCATTGTTTTCTTTTCACCAAAGCTTGGAGCTGTCATGGGTTCCTGCAAGTAGCACGATACCGAGCGATTAGTATAATTCTCAGCTTATAAGTTTAAAACCCTAACTGTATTAATAAAATGACAAAGAGTTTCCCATTTAAAACTGAGTTATTTTTACCTGTAAGTAGAAGAGATTTTGAGCAGCGAAGAAGTTGTCACCAGCTTTACCAATTTGCACAGAGGAGTAATCAACCCCTACGCCGACCTGGAGTGGAGACAGTATTAAGAAGTTTAACTCCACAACCCGTGATGAGATACAAGCAAGATAGAACTGAAACCATGGACAGGCCGAGAGCCAAACACAAAAACCAATAACCACTTGCGCAGTGAAACTCCCAACCACGAAGTTCTGGAACTTAAGACTGAGTAACGAGACTACAGCAGCAATGAACTCAAGCCACGGAGAAAGCAAGTAGAGGAACAGCCTCTCATGGTTGTCAACAAAAATACATAGAGCAGCCCGCAGGCCAGCGAAACTCTCGAAGTAAAAATGACAGGTGAATAGGGTTTTCAAGCCTTTTAAGTCACCAATGCATGGACGGGAGCAGACCACGTGCCCTCCAAATCTTTTAACCACGCATGGGTCTACTCTATACTCAATATATATATATATGTATGTATGTATGTATGTATGTATGTATGTTCGTTAATGAGAACATAAACTATATCATTGTAAACGATGGTATCGAGGTTATGTTAATTGTTAAAATGAATTTTATAACGTTGACTTTGCCATTGGTACAATCCCAAAGTCGACCATACAATAAACATTTCCAAATAACAATTTGTATATTCACTTTGCAAAACGATTTTAATATATTTATATATATTATATGCAACTCAGACTAGACTATTGGCGATCGATGGTTTAAAGTTGGTTTTAATTGCTAATAACTAGTATATGTCATTTGACTATAGAGTAAGGTGTGTCAAACCATGTCAAATAATCAATCACGAGGTTTGACCTTAGTGTGAGTTTTTACAAATAATATTTTGTATGCTCAACTTGCCAATGATAATAATAATGAATCATATCATTATTTACAAAGACAGTTTTTTACTGTTTATGTTTACTTGGTTCTAGCATAGTATAAGAATCTTTGTCATATTGTTTCACTTGATTTAGACCTCAGATTAGAAGTTCTAGGTAGTAAAATCTACCATAGTAGTTATTAAACACTACATCTTAATAAAAGTGAGGCAACATTATGATAGTAATTTTACTATGGTGTAAACCATGTACAATGTTTATAATTTATAGGAATAACACTAATAATGTATTTACCTATGATTTAGACTTTATAAAAGTGGTAGTAGGTAATATTCCATCTTAGGATGATGTATCTAGTTATAAGAACCAAACTAATAATGTCATGGAAATTTCCAGGTAGAAGATTTCTACAGGATACAAGTAACAATTATATTGGAACATTATAAAATAAGGGGTATTGTATATAGTTACAATAATACAAGCAGTAAAGCAATAGTTTAAGTACTAAAGTCTATAACTTGGTGCTTAGCATACTTACATACAAATAACAGGTTATTAAATTCCATGGCTAGTAAGAAAATGACAAAATAGAAACATGTACTCTAATGGAAATCTTTACTATCGAGATTGATAGGAGTACCTCCACGAATAAGAGACAATACATTTAAACATAACATCAATGGTATAAGCATGTTAAAATAAAAGTAAATGTATGACGAAAAACTTGAGCTCTAAGCTCACAGCAAGTATCTTTTGTTTCTCTAAGTATGATAAAGATAATGATCTTTATATCTAAACTTGAATACTATCTTAGAAATAAAAACAATAGAAGACAATTACTTTACCTCATCAGAGCTTGCTTAATAATAATCAGTTTATTTACTAGCATATTAACATGCAAACAGAAATACTTCTTGCTACCTTATGAATTAAACTCCTACTTGATCGATCGTTACCTGTTGAACCTGTAAGAACTAGCAGTCCATCTGCGTTAGCATAACGCTAAGTAAGCCCAAGTTTTCAAAGATAGATTTCACCTACTTCCCAAAAAGTAACATTATCAGTAAGGCTAAAATAAATCTGGATGCAGGTCATTCTTATATACTTTATGGAAATGAAAGTTATATGAGTTATTGTATTATGAAACTAATTAATATTATCTGTTAAACTATTTCATTTTTCGCTAACCGCTAGTAGTTAGTAAACTGCGTTATCAGACATTTTATGTTATCTTAAAAATTTCAAATTTTTATGAAATTTTGGGGTTATGACATGTGGTATCAGAGCACAAGGTTCAAACACTAGGCCTTGATGAAGCTCAACTTGCTTATATGAAACAGTGTATTAAATCATTTTGCTGATGTTGTTTTCTTTTAATGTTATTCAACATAGAAATTTGTTTCTGAGTTTAACAACATGTATGGAAAGACTGGAGGAATATGCGAAAGAGGAATCTCCCTTTACTGAACAAGAAAACTTCGAAAGAGACCTTATACAAGAAGACATAACCACTAATTCCTCAGAACTTTTACAAACAGTAAAAGAATTAAAATCTGAAATGGAATCTATTAAAAAAGAAAATGAGAGGATTCTGAGAGCTCAAGAGGAGCTAAATCAAATCCTAACAGAAATATTTCAAACTGAGGGAAGGGTTAAAAGATTTGATTCAGAATATATAAGTTACCAACATAAGTATAAAAAGATTAAACAGACTAAAAATGAAAGCAGCTCATCTTCCGAAGTGTTTGGTGATCAACGTAATTTTCATTCTACTAGTGATAGTAGTGAGGATAACCACTATACCAGAAAAAGAAAATATAAACCATATGAAGAAATTTCTGGAGAGTTTAAAAAGATCAAACCGCCAACCTTTAATGGGGAAACTGAGAAGGGGGAGGAAGTGGAATCCTGGTTATCTCGGATGAAGAAGTACTTTCAGATTTATAACTATTCTAACCAATTAAAGGCTAGAATGGATATCTATAATCTTTCACGGAAAGCTGATATATGGTGGGAAGATTTAAAGAGAGTGAAAGGAATACAAGAGAAGAACATAAATTGGAGTACCTTCAAGAAGTACTTTAAAAATAAATTTTTATCTGAACAATACTATGAAGAAAGAGCTAAAGAATTCTATGAGCTTAAACTAGGTACAATGACTATGAAAGATTTGAACAGTAAGTTTTTAAGTCTACTTAGGTATGTGCCATACCTTGTAGATGAAAACACAAAGGTACAGCGGTTTCTCAGCTGTCTACCTTATCACATAAAGGATAGGATTGAGTATGACAATCCAAAAACTTTGGAAGAAGCTATGAGGAAAGCCAATTTCTGTTATGAACAGAATAGGAAAAAGGAGAGTATGGCCAATTGGAAGGCCAAAAAGAATAATAATTATGATCAAAAGAAGAAATAGTTTGTGCCCAATCGAAATTCCAAAAATAATAAGGCCATAAATTTTTCTAATAAGAATTTCCAAGGGAATAAGAATAATTCACCAAATAATCAGAATAATCAAAAGAGTAAAGAGTCTGCTAATAATCATGGTGATTACATGAAAAACTTTGAACGAAAAGAACCTATAAAGTGTTGGGAGTGTAATGGCCCACATTATGCCTCAGTCTGTCCTAATCGAAAAAAGACTGTCAGTAATATCCATACAATACAGGAGGAGATGACTGTGGGATATTTAGCGAGGACTATGCCCAAGATCAATGCAGCCTTGGAGAATCAACAAGCACACTATCAAACTTCCATGGTGGAAGTAGAAGGTAAGATAAACTAAACACCCACAGCTATTTTAATTGATCCATGAACTAGTTTAATTTATATTTCACCTAATTTGGTAGAAAAATGTAAACTGCCTATTGAAAAGTTTGTAAATTCTTAGTTGGTTCAGTTAGCTACTGGTGCAAAGAGGAAGGTAACAAGTTTTGTAAAGAATTGTGTAGTAGTTATGAATCAATTTGAAACTTCTGTAAAGCTTAATGTACTACCTCTAGGTTCTTATGACATACTAATCGGTATGGATTGGTTAGAACAACATAGGGTGATCTTAAACTGCTATGATAAAACCTTTACTTGTATAAATAAAGATGGAAAACTAATAAGTGTAAAGGGAATCCCTAGAAAAACAAATGTAAGGCAGATTTCTACTCTACAGCTTAAGAGAGTTGTTAGGAAGGGTTGTAAGGCTTATGCAGTAATAGTAACTAATGAGGAAAATCTAAATAATACAGATAAATTAAAATTGGAGGATATACCAGTTTTAAAAGAGTATGCATCTATGTATTTTCGGAAGAGATTTCGGGACTGCCTCCGAAAAGGGAACTAGATTTTACTATTGAGTTGGTACCGGGTGCAGTACCCAGCTCAGAGGCCCCTTATTGGATGAACACACTTGAACTTAATGAACTTAAGTCACAATTAAAAGAACTTATTGACAAGAAGTATATTCGACCTAGTGTGTCTCCCTCGGGGGCACCTGTCATCTTCGTTAAGAAAAAGGACGGAACTCTACGACTTTTCATAGACTACCGTCAGTTGAATAAGATGACTATTAAAAATAGATACTCGTTGGCTCGCATAGATGATATGTTTGATGAACTACATGGAGCCACGGTGTTTTCAAAAATTGATTTAAGGTCTGGATATCACCAAGTTAGGATTAAAGATGAAGACATCTTTAAAACAGCTTTTAGGACTCGATATGGCCATTACGAATTTGTCGTCATGCCATTCGGGCTTACTAATGCCCCAGCTATTTTTATGTGTTTAATGAATAATGTAATGCATAAATATCTGGATAAGTTTGTGATCGTGTTTATTGACGACGTATTAATCTATTCGAAATCTGAAGAAGAACATTAGGAACATTTAAAAATTGTTTTGCAAGAGTTACGAGATCATCAACTCTTTGCAAAGTTTAGTAAATGTGATTTCTTTAAGGATAAAATCCAATACTTAGGTCACGTGGTGACTAAGGACGAAATTTCGTTGGATCCCGAAAAGATAAAGGCGATTAAAGATTGACCAGTTCCTAAAGATGTAACTGATTTTCGATCCTTCATTGGAATTACCGGTTATTACCGGAGTTTCATTGAAGGGTTCTCGAGAATCGCAAATCCGATAACCTCTTTGCAGAAGAAGGGAAAGAAATTTGATTGGAATCAGAAGTGCGAGGAGAGTTTTAAAAAGTTAAAAACTTTATTAACCAGCGCACCTATTTTAAGAATAGCTGATCCAAATAAAGATTTTGTAGCATGTACTGACGCCTGCAACGATGGTTTAGGTGGAGTATTGACTCAAGAAGGGCATGTTATTGCTTATGAATCTAGGAAATTAAAAATTCATGAAAAG
Organism: Pseudotsuga menziesii; assembly: GCA_001517045.1. Classification (NCBI taxonomy): domain Eukaryota; kingdom Viridiplantae; phylum Streptophyta; class Pinopsida; order Pinales; family Pinaceae; genus Pseudotsuga; species Pseudotsuga menziesii. The sequence goes on along the minus strand of LPNX010606781.1, from coordinate 39,920 downwards.
AATTATGCAACTTATGACTTGGAATTAGCTGTTGTCATACATGCTCTAAAGATGTGGCGTCATCATTTAATTGGAAGAAAATTTATTCTAATGACCGATAATAAAGGACTAAAATATATGTTAGATCAGCCTAATCTGAATGCTAGACAAGCTAGGTGGATAGCTTTTCTAAGTGAGTATGATTTCAAAATTCAGCGCATTAAAGGAAAAGAAAATAAAGTTGTTGATGCATTAAGTAGAAATGCAAGGCTGAACTTTGCAGCAGTTATCAGCACTTATACAATAGATCTGAAAGAACAGCTTAAAGCAGGGTTAGAACAAGATGAAATTTACCAAAAATTACAAGCAAAAACGAAAGAAAATCCAACAGAAAGTTTAAGTAAAGGGTACAGCTTGCATGAAAAAGGATTTTTAATGTATAAAGACAGAATGTATGTACCTAATGTACCTAAAGTTAAGTTATTAATTTTAGATGAAATCCATAAAACTCCATACTCAGGACATTCGGGTTATCAGAAGACTATAACTATGTTAAGAAAAGAATATTTTTGGCCAAACATGAAGACTGAACTGGCAGAATATATCGCTAGGTGTTTTGAATGTCAGCAAGTAAAAACTGAACATCAACACCTAGCTGGATTACTTTAGCCATTGCCCATTCCTAGCTGGAAATGGGAGATAATTAGTCTTGATTTTGTTACTGGACTACCTAAAAATGAGAATTTAAATGATTCTATAATGGTAGTAGTTGATAAATTAAGTAAAGCAACCCATTTTATACCTGTAAAAACTACGTATAAAGCTGCAAACATAGTTGATATCTTTTTAAAGCAAATTTTTCAACTGCATGGGATACCAAAAGTTATAATCTCAGATTGAGACCCTAAATTTATAGGGAACTTTTGGAAATCTCTGTTTAAAGGATTAAATACTACACTAAATTTTAGCACTTTGTTCCATCCTCAAACTGATGGACAAACTGAAAGAGTAAACCAAGTACTGGAAGATTTACTAAGAATGTATGTAAAAGATCAGCCAGGTAAATGGGAGGATTATTTTCACCTAGTGGAATTTGCTTATAATAATAATTATCAAGCTTCAGCTAGATTTAGTCCTTTCGAAATCTTATATGGAAGGAAGTGTAACACTCCTATCTCTTGGAGTAATCCAGTGGACAGATTAGTATTAGGTCCTGAATTATTGAAAGAAATGAAAGAAATTGTAACGCAAGTACAAGGTAATTTGAAAATTGCGTAAGATCGACAGAAAAGTCAAGCAGACCTTAAAAGAACTCCAAAATAGTTTCAGGTAGGTGAACATGTGTTCATCAAGGTGAGACCCAAAAAGAGCTCTCTAAGGTTGGGTAGTTGTGCAAAACTAGCACCTCGTTAATGTGGTCCTTTTGAAATATTGTCCAAGATTGGATAGGTAGCTTATCAGTTAGCCTTACCACCGAATTTAAGAGTTCATAATGTTTTTCACATATCTGTATTAAAGAAATATGTTCATGATGCTACTCATGTTGTTAACTGGAATGATGTACAGGTGGAACCAGAAGGAGATTTTCTGGTGGAACCGGACTGTATCCTTGAGCAGAGGGAGATCACACTTCGGAACCGCACCATTGGTCAGATGAAGGTGCAATGGAAGCACCTTAGTCCAGAGGAAGCCACCTGGGAATTGGAAAGTCATATGTGGGATGCATATCCAATTCTATTCCAGGGGAATTCTGAGGATGAAGAATAAATAACATTGAGGACGATGTTATAATTTAAGGGGGTGTGTATGTCACATGCCCCAATTTTGCAAAAACAAATTTATATTATTTGAGGAACAATATGTTAAATTTTTTGCTAAGTTGTAATTGATGACCTAGTGGGGTCAAGGATATTTAATGTAAATTCTGAATATTTTATTTATAAATAAATAAAGGAGTAGACAACAGCTTAGGAGAGCTATTAAAAGAGTGTTTACTAGTCAAATTGGGGGAGGAGACTAGGTGGAGAGCAAACTGACATGTGGCAGCATCCTCAAACCACTTCCAACTGTTGCAGGTGGCAACCTCCCTACATTTGTGGTCATGATTCTCCAAGAAAGTGGAATCAGAGAAGGTGGCTTAATTAATGAAAATTGACCCAAAAGACCTAGGCAATCTTTATAAAAATTCTCATTGAAGAGAGCTGAGGCTGCTCATTTCTAGAGAAGTGATCATTCAGGTTGAATGAATGTACTTCAGAGAAATTCAATGGAAGGGAAATATAGAAAGTGTTTGAGGGGATAACTACTTATTGATCTAGTTGTAGCTTTTAAGTTGAAGATCATACTGCTGCGAGCAAAGTGTTTTATTGAGATATTGAACTAGTTAGTTGACAGAGGGTTCTACTGTTTGCATTCTCCACCAGTTCTCAGCCAAGAAGACCAGGAACAGTCTCAGGGGTCCTAAGGAAGCATTGTTTGAGTGCTCTCCAAGAGATTGGTAGCGAGGAACGGCCTCCTAAAGTTGTTGCCATCTTGTCCTCAACATGTTCTATGTTATTTTATTTTACGGTTTTAGTTAAATAAATATTAGTTTAACTGTTGTATGAATGTTAAAAGTTCAGAGTTTGTAAAATGCTAGATTTAGTATTCTTATTAGATTGTTATAGAAATGAAATTGGTTTAGGGATTAGTGAAATAGAATGAGAATAAATTTCTAAACTGTGTTTTTCCCCACCTGGAAACCAGGTCGTACTCTAGCACAGTTAGAATGTTGTAAGTAGATGAAAGAATTCTTAAGAGAACGAAAATAGTAGATAGGATTTTGTATCTGTAGATTGTTGAGTAAAATGTATTTCAATGTTTAAAATATTATGAAAAACAGTGTTATGGTTAATTTGTGTTTACTGTTTTTACTTAGTATAACTAAATAAGAATGCAGGAAAAGAAATAGTAAACTACACTAGAGTTACAGTAATATTAAACTGATACAAATAAAAATTTATAGAAGATAACAGTTAAGTATATACACAAGTTATCCGCGAGATGTAGAATAGTTGGTGGCGGGGTATGGTTAAGACGCCCCCTAAGCTGAAAGGTCGCCAGTTCTAGTCCCGTCGGATACCAAAAAATCCAACCATGTTAAGGGTTGGTGCGGTCCAGGCTGGGTGCAATCCCCAAGTGATTTTGACGGCTTAGATGCCCCTAGTTCGTGGTTTCTTAGCCAATGGCAACCTTGCTAGTCAGGGGGTTCCACCACTTTGCCAACGAAAAAAAAGTATATACACAAGTTATTAACCTTACGTTATATCTTTTAAACTATTTACTAAATTTTAAACTATTACTTAATACAAACTAGCTTAGGGTTATGTGTATAATCTCTTTATTTATGAAAAATAAACAGAGTTACAGAGTTAACCTCCTATTTCTTACAGAGTTCGATATTTCTAAATTACAGAATAGCAAATAAATAAATGTAAATATAAACATTAAACGAAATAAAACTAAGAATTGCATAAATATGAGCAAATTATTTTAAATGAACAGGCTTATAACCTGTGAAAGAAGAATCTGAGGGTCGAAACCTTAGCAACTAATTTATCCTTTTATAAATCAATCTATTTAAAGTTTTAACCATTTATATTTTTAACTATGTAAGCAAACTTAACGAGAAGACTATAAATCGTGTCGTGGACTGTTTACAGTCTTATCTGAAAATAAACATCCTTTATAAACAGTAATTTAAACATATAATTTCCAAGTTAACAAATCGTAACAACACGAGATAGAGCTCGAATATTTACAAAGTCTTCTTCATAAAACCAACTGTATTTACATTGTCGGGTCGTAAGGCTAAAAAGAAACTTAACAAAAATACAAATCACGGCTCAAGGGCTGGTATTACCCAGCTTAACAGCAAGGGTTTGCAAGTGAACTGGAAAGTAACATCATACTAAAATCCCTTAACTAACGAGAAACTGAAATAGGCTTCCAAGCATCGGGTTTCTCCCTCAACAACCCTCATTGCAACTAGGGTAAAACCCATGTTTGAAATCAGGGCTTACCGGTTGGGCCACGAATCCACTAAAGTCGGCCATTGTTTTCTTTTCACCAAAGCTTGGAGCTGTCATGGGTTCCTGCAAGTAGCACAATACCGAGCAATTAGTATAATGCTCAGCTTGTAAGTTTAAAACCCTAACTGTATTAATAAAATGACAAAGAGTTTCCCATTTAAAACTGAGTTATTTTTACCTGTAAGTAGAAGAGATTTTGAGCAGCGAAGAAGCTATCACCAGCTTTACCAATTTGCACAAAGGAGTAATCAACCCCTACGCCGACTTGGAGTGGAGACATTATTAACAAGTTTAACTCCACAAGCTGTGATGAGATACAAGCAAGACAGAACTGAAACCATGGACAAGCCGAGAACCAAACACAAAAACCAATAACCACTCGCATAATGAACTCCCAACCACGAAGTTCTGGAACTTAAGACTGAGTAACAAGACTACAGCAGCAATGAACTCAAGCCACAGAGCAAGCAAGCAAAGGAACAACCTCTCATGGCTGTCAAGAAAAATACACAGAGCAGCCCACAGGCCAGCGAAACCCTCGGAGTAAAAATGACAGGTGAATAGGGTTTTCCAGCCTTATAAGTCACCAATGCATGGACAGGAGTAGACCAGGTGCCCTCCAAATCTTTTAACCACCCATGGGTCTAGTCTATGGTCAATCTGTGTTCCAATAATTCATTTTGTTATTGCAATGATCATAACAAACTATGCACACGACGATGGAGTATATATATATGTTCGTTAATGAGAACATAAACTATATCATTGTAAATGATGGTATCGAGGTTATGTTAATTGTTAAAATGATTTTTATAACGTTGACTTTGACATTGGTACAATCCCAAAGTCGACCATACAATAAACATTTCCAAATAACAATTTGTATATTCACTTTGGAAAACGATTTTAATATATTTATATATATTATATGCAGCTCAAACTAGACTATTGGCAATCGATGGTTTAAAGTTGGTTTTAATTGCTAATAACTAGTATATGTCATTTGACTATAGAGTAAGGCGTGTTAAACCATGTCAAATAATCAATCACGAGGTTTGACCTTAGTGTGAGTTTTTACAAATAATAATTTGTATGCTCAACTTGCCAATGATAATAATAATGAATCCTATCATTATTTACAAAGACAGTTTTTTATTGTTTATGTTTACTTGGTTCTAGCATAGTATAAGAATCTTTGTCATATTGTTTCACTTGATTTAGACCTCAGATTAGAAGTTCTAGGTAGTAAAATCTACCATAGTAGTTATTAAACACTACATCTTAATAAAAGTGAGGCAACATTATGATAGTAATTTTACTATGGTGTAAACCATGTACAAGGTTTATAATTTATAGGAATAACACTAATAATGTATTTACCTATTATTTAGACTTTATAAAAGTGGTAGTAGGTAATATTCCATCTTAGGATGATGTATCTAGTTACAAGAACCAAACTGATAATGTCATGGAAATTTCCAGGTAGAAGATTTCTACAGGATACAAGTAACAATTATATTGGAACATTATAAAATAAGGGGTATTGTATATAGTTACAATAATACAAGCAGTAAAGCAATAGTTTAAGCACTGAAGTCTATAACTTGATGCGTAGCATACTTACATACAAATAACAGGTTATTAAATTCCATGGCTAGTAAGAAAAAGACAAAATAGAAACATGAACTCTAATGGAAATCTTTACTATCGAGATTGATAGGAGTACCTCCACGAATAAGATACAGTACATTTAAACATAATATCAGTGATATAAGCATGTTAAAATAAAAGTAAATGTATGACGAAGAACTTGAGCTCTAAGCTCACAGTAAGTATCTTTTGTTTCGCTAAGTATGATAAAGATAACGATCTTTATATCTAAACTTGAATACTATCTTAGAAATAAAACCAATAGAAAACAATTACTTTACCTCATCGGAGCTTGCTTAAGAATAATCAGTTTATTTACTAGCATATTAACATGCAAACAGAAATACTTCTTGCTACCTTATGAATTAAACTCCTACTTGATCAATCGTTACGTGTTGAACCTGTAAGAACCAGCAGTCCATCTGCTTTAGCATAACGCTAAGTAAGCCTAAGTTTTCAAAGATAGATTTCACCTACTTGCCAAAAAGTAACATTATCAGTAAGGCTAAAAGAAATATGGATGCGTGTCATTCTTATATACTTTACAGAAATGAAAGTTATATGAGTTATTGTATTATGAAACTAATTAATATTATCTGTTAAACTGTTTCATTTTCCGCTAACCGCTAGTAATTAGTAAACTGTGTTATCAGACATTTTATGTTATCTTAAAATTTTTAAATTTTTATGAAATTTTGGGGTTATGACAGGAGACTTGGTGTTTTAAGAGTCGGGCGATTTGGTTGGCATGTGGGGATGACAATTCCAAGTGTTTTAATGCATATGCGAGGGGCAGGAAAGCATCAGATACCATCTGGAATTTAATGGATGATTAGGGAATTACTCATGATAGCTTTGATGGTATGGCGAGGACAGGGATGGAACATTTTCAGAGGTTGTACCATGCTCCTGTTAGGGCATCCATTGCTGAGGTTATTCAAATTACTCAATACTTTCCGCGCTTTATGGAGGAGGAGGATAATTTGGCATTGATTGAGGAAGTCACGGAAGAGGAGCTCAAGGCAGTTTTGCATAGTTTTCATAAGGATAAAAGTTCAGGCCCAGATGGGTGGACCATCGAATTCTTCAGTGAATTATATGAACTTTTGGGGGGGGGATCTACTGAGGATGGTAGAGGACTCTCGTATCACTGGTAGAATCTCGGCTAGTTTTAATGCGACCTTGATTGATCTGATCCCTAAAGTTGGCAATCCTCGGTCATTGAACAAGTTCAGACCGATATCACTATGTAATTGTGTATACAAAGTGATCTCAAAAGTGATTTCCCGTAGATTAAAGAATATATTATCTGATCACATCACGGCTAAACAGTTTGGTTTTCTGGAGGGGCGACAGATCCATGAAACCATTGGTGTTGCACAGGAGGGTCTACATAGCATGAAAGCCAAAAATATTAAAGGAGCTATCCTCACAATCGATCTCTCTAAAGCTTACGACAAGGTAAGATGGTTATATATCCACATGCTCCTAACTCACCTTGGTTTTGGTATTTCATTTATCAAGTGGATCATGAGTTGCATTACAACTGTATCCTTTTCAGTATTGATTAATGGGGCGGCGGCTCCCTTCTTTCATGCTGAAAGAGGACTTTGGCAAGGATGCCCACTTTCACCACTTTTATTTCTTCTGGTGGCTGAAGGCCTGAGCAGGTCCTTGAGGGAGGCGAAAAGGAATGGTGATCTACATGGTATTCGGGTCTCTCCCTTGCTGCAGATTACACACTTATTATTTGTGGACGATGTTTTGGTTTTTTGTTCATGATCAAGTAGAGATGTTAATGTTATTTCAGCAAGTTTGGCCCTTTTTGCATCAGCAACTGGAATGGAAATAAATGCTGAAAAGTCTACTCTATCTATTCATAGGCTTGGTGATGAGGAGTCTAGATACCTCACTGATACTTTTCCTTACATACTTGAAGAACTTGAAGGAGTTATCAAGTATTTGGGGTTTTTCTTAAAACCAAATGATTATCAGAAGAGGGATTTGGTTCCGGCTACTAGAAAAGTTGGAGAAGTTCCTAAAAGTGTGGAGTCACAAATGGCTTTCTAGAGCAGCGAGGCTGGTATTGGTAAAGGTTGTTCTGGAAGTTATCCCTGTTTATTGGATGTCTCTAGCTTGGATTCTGATTGGCATATTGGAGGAGGCTTGCAGGATTTGTTTTAGGTTCCTTTGGAGTGGTAAAAATGATGTCTGAGTGACCCCCTGGGTTATATGGAAGAGGATAGCGGTGCCAAAGGGGTTGGGGGGTTGGGGACTTAAAAACATCTTTCTTTTCTCAAGGATTTGGAAACGAAGGGAGGTTGGAGGCTTCTGAAATCGAAAATTTTGTGGTCTCAGGTAGTGACTCAGAAGTATATTGCTCCGGACTCAGTGGAGGACTGGATTAGGAATGGTAACAAAACACATTCTGGTGGCTCTATTATATGGAAGGTTGTTTTCAAGTCTTTTGATATTATTGGTGACAGTTTGGCTTGGAACATTAGGGATGGTAGGAAGATGAGGATTGGGGTGGATCCGTGGGTGGGCTGCAACAACCAACACAGGTTATCCAAAAAATTGGTACTCTCTTTGAGACAGCGAGATATTATTACACTTGCACACTTAGCAGCACCTGTACAGGAATCTCGTTGGTCCCAGTCTTGGAGGAAGGCCAACTCTTTAGGTTTTAATGATGGTGAAGAAGTGGAGATGGCACACTACATTGGGGTTTTGAACCATTCACAGGTACAGCTACAGGATAGAGATGATGTGATTATTTGGGACTCGACACTAGGAGGGAAATACACCCCAAAAGCGAGATATCAAAAGCTCGACGAGCTTGGTGGGGTGCAGGAGGAAAAATGGTGGTGGAATAAATTGTGGAAGATACATAGCCCTCCAAAAACTAGACTTCGTCTATGGTGTGTACTAGAAAATAATGTTCCCATATGGGATAATCTACAAAAAAGGGGGTTCTAGGGACTAGGTTGTTGCATTTTATGTATGGCTGAAGAAGAGACGGTGACTCACCTCTTTTTGAATTGCTCCTATTGTGTGGAAGGTTGGAAGGAATGTGTGAAGCTTTTGGGGTTGGGTTTGGAATGTAGATGGGAAGGGGTAACTACTATGCTAGCTTAGGAGAACAGGAAGAAGCTTGAAACTTCAGACATCATGTCGTCTCTTCCTTTACTTGTCACCTGGGGTGTATGGTTAGCAAGAAATAATCTGATCTTTAAAGGGAAAGCATGCACTCCTTCCATTACTGCTAGTCTGACGTGTAGGTTTTCTCAGTCTCTCCCTCCACATTTTCGGATAAAAAATCAGAGGGGGGTTCTGGCACTACAGATTGACACATCCTCCCCATGGGGCTTCTTTGATGGAGCTTCTCAAAACAATTTATGTGTGGACGGGGGGGGGCATTGTCTTCTTAGCAAAGAATCACTCGTTTGAATTGATGGATGGTCTTGGTGAAGGCAGCAACAATGTAGCGGAACTACTTAGTTTGAAATTACTCCTCATTTTTGTAACTGAGAAAAGATGTCAAAATATTGAGTTTTTTGGTGACTCACTATATGTAATTAACTGGATCAAGAGGATTCAATTATGCAGAGACTTGAGACTTGAGAACATTTTATTATCAGTATAGGAAATTATTGAAACATTTACTATTTTTAATTGTGAACATGTTTACATGGAAAACAACTCCAAAGCGGACAAGGCTTCGAAAGAAGGGATCCTGTTGGATTATGGCCAGTGGAAGGTTAAGGAACGGTTAGGGGAAAACTATTTGGAATATTACCATCGTCCTTTTATTGATGCTACTGGTTTATAATCTTTTCTACTTTATGATAACTGATACTCTGAACTACTATTTTTTAATGGACAGTCAACGGATATTACTGTTATATCCTAGATGGTTTTCTTTATCCACGATGCTTATACACCTACAGGGCAGACAGAGGCAGGCTTTTGTTGGTTTTTCCATGGTTTGCTTATATATGTTGATTTTCGATGCTAATATTTCAGTTGGGACAGTCAATGGATATGATTGTTCATACCTATTATGGAATATGTTTTTGTCGATGGTTGTATGTGCTATGTTGGACAGACTGATGCATTGGACCCACAGGTGTCTCGGGTCGCCCATGCTTTTTTATGCAGTGGGATTTTACAGGGTTGATCTATGTTATCGTAATGATTGCGGGTTGTTCTTGGAAAGTTCAGTTATTATTAATGTTATGTGGTTACTATGGGGGCCTAAAGATGTGGTATATGCCATGTTTAATGGTACATTCCTCCACAATATTTGTTTTTTCTGTGTGAACTCGCTCACAGTTTTACTCTTCATATTATACAGGAATGTATATCTACAACATCTAATTTTGTTTCTCTCTGGAATGAATAAAATTATGTTTTTTTCAAGGAAAAAAATGATGATTTAATAATGCTTCTCTTAAATCTTTTTAAACAAAAAAAATTTAAAAAAAATAAGCCGTTAACTTTTTAAGATCAAATAAATCAAATTTAATTTTAATAAACATTATTAATTATCATCATTATATACATAATCATAATTTTTTTATTTGACTACACATTTGTTTACAACAAACATAACAAAGAAAACAAATAGCATTCTATAGCCTTAGTGCTTAGGCTTGCATGCGAGTTGGTTCATCTAACCTCTTGCTGGTCACACGTTCCACATACAATTCAACGTAGACGGATGAGTCAAAATTTGGAAATTATGGATAACAAAAAGATATACTCTTCTTAAGAAGGGGGGATTTTAAAAGCAAATATGATGATACGATAAGGAAAGTAAGCAAAACATCAAATAAACCTTTGGAATAGATATATATATTTTCATTGTTTTTCTAGTTAAGTAAATATGTAGGTAAAATTTAATGTAGGAGGCCAAAAACCATTGAACAATGAAGTATAATAAATGAAGCAAAGAATTTATGACTTTTAACTTTATGGTCTTCAGTGTTGGTATTGATTCAAACCTCTCCACTAAAGACATACGAGGGTTCAAAGAACATAAAGTATATATATATATATTTTTATCCAGTTGTTTAAACAAGGGATGATTTTCTCCTTTTTTATGGCTGGTTTTTACCAGTTTCTGGCCATAAATCTTCACTAAATCTTTAAAATATGCAAAAACACTGCTAGATCTTGAAGAGTGTGGGTGTTGGGGGTTTTTGTGTCACTTGATTTCATTTCTAAGCTTAAAATCGCACAACAAACAACAAAAAATACAAACTTTGTAGGTTAAATTCATCGGATTCCGACGGAAAATCAGCCTGAAAGTCAAAATCATCCCCTGGTTAGACGTCTTCGTTTCTAACCACGTCTTTAAATGAAAAATAATTGTATATTGAGACAATTCATGGTCCACCACTCCTTCATGCAATAATAGCACCAAAATGAGATTTGAATATTTCCATATGATGTAGTTGGACAATAGAGGTTGGTCCTCAAATTGTTATCCCTACAAAATAAGGCATTTTTTACCCATATGAATATCCTAAATGAACTCCAATTTGTGCTTTATGGCTACCTCAAAATTGATGAATTAAGCCACAAGAGTAAGGTTTTCCCAATCAAATACTGGACCATAATTGGGAAACTTGCACTAATATCAAAACTCTCTCAATTTAAGAAAATATTAGTAGTGTTATTGATAAAAAGGAGTTTCAACAAACACTTTTTAAGTAGGCATTTCTTCAAACGCTTTGCATGCAAGCATTTTGTCAAACACTTGGCGTGTATCCTTCATTACAATGGATCCAATTCATGGTTTGAATACTAATCTAGAGATTGCAACAAATGGACTAATACATCCAGCATTTTAACAGAATGCACAATCTTCTCTATGGTCATCATTATTCTCCAAATCTTAGCAATCTCCCAACCTAAATCCATGACAATCGATGGAACAACCCCATTGTCATCATTTCCAATATGACGAAAAGGGACTCCTTTTCTATATCCAAGACCTTGCTAAGTGCCCCCACCAATGTGCAACGAAGGGTTTTAATCTCAAGGTTAAATTTGATGAATGAGTAAACACATATGAAGATATTTGAAGATGGTGCATTGGTTTCATACACATTCCTTGTATTCCAAAGCTATTCAAAGTTGGAGATAAAGGATCTCTAAAATGGTATTTTTCCAAAAGAAATTCACCTAATGTAGTGTTTCCAAAAGTGTACATTAGATTCATTTCAATATAGATTTAATGAAGGAACTTATCAATCCAACTCAAAATCTCTCTAGTATGCTTATTTTAAAAACAATTAAAAATAATGGTTTATTTTTCATTTTTTTTTATGATCGATTTCCCTAGAGTCATGATTCACCTTGAGGTAATGGTGTTGTTGAATCAAGAGAAATTATATTAAATGATATCCTAATTTCTACACATAAATAAATCCAATCTCGCCTCCATATCCTTATATTTAAAAATTCCAAGGGGTAAGTTCAACCACATTTTCTAATTGTGTTTAAATACCCCTAATACTATCGAACCCTATAATAGTTGTTATCCTCCTAGATACTTTCTTGTGCATGATAGTGTTGGTATGAGGTAGTTTATGCCCTTCCTACTCGTAATGTTCACATGGTTCTTCAAATGTTGTGGATTGTTATCCCTTTGTGACCTCTTTAGATGTTTCTACGTCCTTGTCATCGAGGATCTGCATCATGTTTCCTCTCATGTACTTTTTCATACTTTTTATTGCCTTTCAATCAATTCCAATGCCTTGGACATTCCTTCTGAAAATATTGATATCCTCCTTAATTTCATCTAATGAGGGATTTATCTCTAGAATTCTTATGTATGTTGTAAGAGTGGTTTAGATCTCTCCCTTTACCAATTTAGTCCAAATTTTGCCTTCCCATTTTGTGGTTACCCTATATGAGGTTCCTTTGATGAATTCCTTTATCCAGGTAGTGTTGCTAACATTAGAACTCCTCAAGTCCTGCTGGAACTTACTTTCCATTGTACGGTGTTTTTTATTTTTGTTTATTTCATTAATTGGTTAAAACCTTTTATTGCATGGAACATATGCACACCTAGTCCCTCCCATCAGTTTACTACCATTTGCACTACTTTAATTCTATTCCTTTTTATCTAATGTAATTGTTATTGCAAGTAAATCATCTTTGTGATTCATGTTTATATCTTGAATATGCCCATCTAATGTTGTCAGGTCCTTATTATAGATATCATGCTCCAACCTTATGAAGTTTTTATTTAAATCTATTATTTGGTAGAGCTTGTATTCCAACTCAATTCTTATCTTTAGTATTCTAGTTTCTAAATTATGCATCTCATTCTTCTCTTCCTTCATCTCCTTTATTGTGGTATAGATCTCCTTATTTTGTTCATCCATTTGAGGTGCATATTTCCTACTCCTACCTAAATTAATAATGTTTGTTCCATTTTTTGGTTGTGTTCTTGGTGTTTCCACCTCTTTTCCTACTTCCTTGATTCCACCAAATACATCTTGCTTATCACTTCTTATAGCCTAATTTGAATTTCCTCTTCTTTTATGGTTCCCCTAGGACCTCCATGTTGGGTAACATGTACTCTGATATTTATTCTAGTTTCTCCAACTTACTTTGCATGAACTATATTTCCATGTCCTTTGCCTTGATCTCTGTTTTCATATAATTGTATATTCTCTTCATCTTTTAATGGCCTACCATTTTGATTTGCAAATATTCATACTTCTATATTTGGTGTTGAAATTATGCATTTAAAATGTTGGTTAAACAATACATAGGAACCTATCTTTGGTCAAATAAATGTCAAGCATGCAATGTTAAACAATCATTGATAAGTTGTCTCAAATGTAATGAAACACCATTTTATGATTGGAAAAAAAGCTCAGTATGTATCACTTTTTATGCCAAATCAACATCTAATTGATGTCTAACTAACTTCTTCCAACCCATGCAACATAAAACAATTGAAAAAGGACATTTCATATGGAATTGTTTAAGAAATGTTCTATCGATGTCTATGGTATGGTAGTGATGTTATTTCAATGTTAAAGAAGTTGCTTAAAATCAACATCACATCATTGAATTGTTTATTCCCTTATACCATGTCTGATGTTCTTTCAATGTTAGAGAAGTTACTTAAAATCAACATCACATCATTGAATTGTTTATTCCCTTACTTTATAGTAATGGCGAGGCTTATCCTTTTGATTATGTTATAAAATTTCTATATGTTGTGTTTAACTTGTTCCAACAAAATACACTATATATCATATTTTCTAGTTTTTTTTGTCACTTATTAAATTAAACCTTCTTCTTGAGACTCTAGTGATTCGTACAATCTCGTTAATGAGGTTCATAACAACTAGCATTCCACATTATTTCTCAATCTCTCTAAGGCCTTTGCCAATATGTCAATAATGAAATTAATTATTCTAATTTATTGTGTATTATGAATAAAAAAAATAAAAAATAAATAAATCATTTGTTCTTATAGTTTCAATGAAAATAATGATGGTTATCCTATAATATTTATTAGACAAGTGTATCTCAAATCTTATGAATAGAATAAAACACATAAACATAAATCTAAATGAAAATGAAATTGTCAAATGGTTGTAGTTGGAACACCTTCAATATGATTTCTATAAATTCCTTCAAATACATGTACTACTATGGGCCTATTCTAATAATATTGTTTTCATGTTTATATACTAAATTAATATATCTCGTATGAATTTTTAGTTGGTCCTAAAAATATATGTTCATCATTGTGCTTGAATGACCTCACATGTAGCTTCTAACCATACAAATACACAACTACAAATCCAACTCCATGCATTAATGGCAATTTTGTTTGATCTAAATATTTATGAAATTTAAATTCATTTTAATTGAGAATTTATTTTCTACTTCAATTTTTTGGCATAAATTTTATAAAGATTGAACCTTGTTGTCCCCTCTTGTATTTTGCGAAAATAAAGGGAATCCCATGTAAATTTTGTATGAAAGTTTTCTTTTGATTTTATCTTGCTTGATTTGTTAGGTGATTCCATGGTTTTCTTCCTTTAATTCTTCACTCTTTACATTGTTTCTTCTTTGGCTTGGATTTCATTGCATTAGTATTTAGGTGATTTGGCAATCTTTGTCGTTTACATCTTTTGGCTTTCCAACTGCTCATCAATGATTGCATGCTCTTATTTTATGTTTTTTGAGTTGAGTATCTACTTTGGTTTGGGTTGATTGAATGATCCTGATCTTTCGATAGTATTGCAAAGTTTCGCTCTTCAATACTGTAATTGGTTAAGAGGGCATTTTGGCAGATCAACATAAATTTGCTAATCGCTCATTTTTTTCAAAATTGATTCATGTCTTGATGTAATATATCTAGATGAATGGAGGTGAGTACTTGCTTCTCATTTTCGATAATTTATCAAATTTTCAAGCCTATAACATTTAAGAGAAATTTTGTATTTCTTGGTATTTTTATGAGTTGGGAAAATTTTAATAATTTAATTAAGGCTATGCAATTCACTTTGTACATCAAGGTTTGAACATAAGTAATGTTTTTAGTTAGACCCTTTTTTCTATTAAGATAAATTTGCATCTTTCTTATTTATAATTGAATTTAATTAATTTTCCTCTTAAAGTATAATTATACAACTCAATATGATTAAGAAAGATAATTTAGTAACCAAAATTTGTATTCTTGATATTTAAAATCACTCAATTAATATTTTGATCTACATATTTATATATTTTATAAAATATTTGAATAATAAAGCCTAAAAATGATATTTTGAACATTTTTTCATATTAGCTTTGGATAATTATTTAAAATTATTTCAACCACATCTTTATCACTTATTCAATCTGCTTAAACTATTCATAACTTTATTTTTTGTAAGATTATGATAATGTGTATCTTATCATCATATGGGCTTAGATGTTCAATTTTTTTTTATGAAACCGTTATTTCACTTATCTCATATACATATATAAAGGGAAAATCTTATTATAAAGGCACTTACCTTTATAAGATTCTTTGAATATGAGTATGTGTGAATTTTATATTTGAACAACAAAGAAAGAATTTCAATTTATTATTATTGTAAGCACTTTCTTCAAAAAGCATAAGAAGGTTCTTTTTAAAAAAGTCTTTTTTCATTTTAAAAGTTATGTTATGTGTAAGAGATAGCATCAAAAGAAGTTTTATTATATGTTTTTATAATCAGCTTAGATCCAAATCTTAGGCTCTATCAAGGGCCTAGAGGGATCAAATCTCCCAAGATGCAAACTTCTTCAAGGAGCTAGTTGCAATGTCATTTCTTTATACTTCCCTTATGTGCTTGATAATGACCAATCATGACAAATATTTGAGGATGATGAAGTCATTTGTTGTTACATAATCGATCAGAGAGGAAGTACATCCACCTCTTGGGATAATTAACCTCAAGAAAAACATCTATGTGAAAGGTCGAGTACCTCTTAACAACTTATTTTTATCCAATGATGTTTCCAAAGATACCAGCCCAAACCCTGAGACACCTACACACAACATTGGCCCTACCATTCCTCTAATGTCGGTTCTCAAGAAGAGCAAAAGCTCTTATAGATCGAGCCTATGAAAGTGAGGAAGAGAGACTCAAAGTTTTTGGTCATTTTCCATGAGTTTAAAGATATTTTAAGTGGTTAAGTGAAGGCCCTCAAATGTGATCTTAATGATTGACCTAATAATTTTAAAGCTTTATTAACTTCATTAATTTAAAAATATAAATTACACAATTTATTAATTAAAATAACTCATCAAAGTAAACACTTATATCTCACTTTAAATAAAAAACACATCATAAATAAATAAAAACACATCACCAAATCCTATCTTTGAACATGTTTTCTTCCATTACTTTTAAATTTGTAAGAATTGTACACCTACAATAAACATATCACAATGTTGTGTTACATAGAGCCAATAATTTTACTTAGGTAAAAGAACGATCAAAAATTCATCTTCTGAATGGCAAATTAAATAGTTTTCCCATTCACTATCCCACTATTTTATATTTGAATAATGGAAGAAAATTATGATATATTATTGATGAATATCGATCAAATTTATAATGTATTATTGATAAATTATCAATCAAATTTATAATATATTATGGAGAAATAAAAATGTCACGTCGTTATTGGGATCCTAATAATAATAATAATAATAATAATAATAATCTAAAATTGGTGTATGAGACCCTTTATTTGTAGGACGGGACAAGGGACCCCTCTGCGCAGCGATTTAACTGTTAAAGTCTAAATAGCTACCATAACCATTAAAGTGTCCGCTGGTCATTTCCATGGAATGATAAATATCGATGAAGCCAAACAAATTTATCATATACGTTTTGTTAAAGTGTGATGCGAAACCAATATTCTTATTTCTGGTTCCAGACTTCACATCCGAGATATTCTGTTCAGGTAGGTCTAGCATTGGCTAAATTCTAATCGATGACTTGGTAACAATGGAAGATAGAAAGCGAAACGAATATGAGAGACAAATGACTCTAAATGTTATGAGAAATGTGGAAACAAGGCTAAATGGAGGTACTATTCCTCCTCCCTTACGTAACTCAGCAGCCCAAGAATTGAAGATTCCAGAAACCGTTTTGTGTCGACTGTAAGTGTGAGCCATATCGGGGGGAGTATATTATTTATGGATCACAATATTCATTTACGTGAATTGGATGCTCGATGGGATCAACAGACAGTTGCACGTTCGTTCAGAGAAAGTGGACATAACTATAGCACAACACTTACATTTCCAGACAATTTAATTGTTCGTCGAGAGATACGGTAATTTGTCTCTCCAAATGATATCCCTAAAAATCAAATAATATGGAACTCATGATTCAGTTGGCGTGAGATCATAGAACATCTGGAGGACAATAGTTATAACTTGGTTTTCATACATGAATTTATTGATGTAGAGGAAACACTAAATAGTCATACATAAGAATTAGACGTCGAAAGAACTGATGCAACAGTGGATGGGTTGCCCGAAGTTATGATTCGGATCGAAAATGAAGTTTGCGCAATTTGTTATGAGACGTTTTCCACTGGAGAGCCTTTAAAACAACTGCCATGCAAACATCTTTTCCATTCAAACTGCATTCTCTTGTGGTTTTGTCTTCGAATGTCATGTCCATTTTGGAGAGATGAGCCTCAAACTAGGTCTAAGTAATTGCTCCACTTTTTTTTCAATATTACTTAAATGTTTAATGCTCTTCCTTGTTAATAGTCATTATTTTCACTCTTTTTCAGTGAGGATGATGTGACTACATGAATATTTTTCAAGAGTGTTGTATGAGGTTTAAAAAAATAATAGGTTACTATTTTATAAAGCATTAAAATGACTCCTTACTATTTTATAGTAACTTACCTTACTATTTTATAACAGGTTACTATTTTCACTCTCCCCGCATCCCTTCGCGTCTGCACTGCTCCCCCGCATCTTCCTTCACCCTGCTGTCCCTTCATTGCAGATCCAAATCGGCACTGTTCATATTGCAGTTGAAAAGACAAACACTCTTCATATTTCCATATTTGTATTGGTCAGTCTCCCCCAACGTATATAATCATTGATGTTTGCGTCGAAGTGAGAATCTTCTCCAATTTTTTTCTTCTACTTCCAAACATTCAGATTATCTAAAAATCTCTTCATTCTTTGTATAGATTCAAGCTTGTGGAATCTGTTTAAGCTTTTTTTAATTTTACTTAACTCTTTCAAATCAAAATCCTGCAATTGTTGAGATAGGGTTGTATTGTTCGTAGGATTGAGCCCATCATCTATTCACTTGAGAAGTATTATTTTTTATGTTTTTGTGTCTAATCTAATTTATATATTGTTGTTACGGGTTTATAATTAAAATTTGTATTTATTATTTTTTACTTGATGGTCCACAATACCAATAAATTTAGTTTTTACAAGTAAAAGGTAAAGTTACAACATCTACATCATAATCGACAAGTAAAAAGTAAAGTTACAGCATCTACCTCATAATCGGCAATGTTATTTATAGCCGACATAACGTTACATAATGTTATGTAACGTTACAATATCTCTCCCATACTCGCTGTAGAGCACAAAAATTGAATATCGAAGTTATTCGTCACGGCCCCATAGTCATCCTCTTGGTTATCATTTATTAGCATGGTGAATATTTACATGTTTTTACATTCTCCATGGCATATTAGCACATGGTGTATCAAACCTAGATTACTTTCCTTCACAAACATGGCATTCACTAACAAGGCCTTGGACTTGAGCTCCATGTTAGGAATCCATGCTAATACTTGTACATCATTTACATGATTCCATCAAATACATTATAGGGATCAACTAGGGTTATTGCAACTATAGGGCCATATTATTTGGCTAGTAGACTACCACGAGATCATGAAACTTGGCTAATGGATAATGATACATTCACTCATGAGAATGACCATGTACACATGGTTATTGGTGAATGGCCCTTTTGTAGCCTTACTTTAGACCATGGCCAAGTGAAGAAGGCTCTAGGTGTTGGCACGATCTGTGATTTGGCTGGGAGTATGTGTCTCCAAATACATACATTATCACCAATTTTAATGGTTGCTGTGATGCAAAATGTCTCCCTCACTAAGAGGGAGTGTTGAGGTTTTCTCTAGTATGCAGCATCAGGCAGGCATTCATTATGAATGGGGCTCGGAATAATATATTCTATGATAGAGGAATATTGTTGAATTAACAAAATCTAAGAATTGTTTGGGACTTCTTAGTGTGTCTGTTCAACATTAGGAATCTGAATGAATAGACAGGTGTACAGGGATGAGAATAACATAATCATCATGAAGAAATTTTCTTAAGAAAGACAAAAAATCCAGTAATAAATGATCAACGAGTGAATTAACAATGAAGTGGTCAAACTAGTAAGTCAGGCCTAAAGATAAAATGAAAAGTAAAGATAAAAAGTGCAAGTTGACCCAGAAATGAAATTCAAGTGATTTGAAGTGTATAAATAAGCACCTAAAAATTTCATTTTGACACATCACAACAACACATCATCCTCTCTCTCTAATGTGCAATTTTAGCTAGGCATAGTGAAAGATCAAGGAGCAATTTTTTGGGTTACTTAACATCTCTATAAGTTTTCCCTCTAGCTAGGGTTTCTTGTGAAGAAGTGCACACCCACTATGCCATTGGGTTCGCTCTATGTAGTTGGTGATGTTTGACTTTCCCTTGTCAATTAGGGTTCTTCATGTTATGATTGTTGTACTCTTATTATTGGAAAGATCTTCTCAAGTAAAGTTGTTGGGTTTTCTCCTTATTGGGGTTCCCATGATAAAAACTTTTGTGTCTCTTGTACATGACTATCTTTCAATGATACTTGTTTTATTTTTGCTATAAGTCAATGTTGAAATTTTCAATCTATAATTATACAATGATAAAAGTGGGATGATAACCATTAAGACATAATTACCAAGATCTAAAAGTTTATTGTTAAGTTATAAAATTCAACAAGGTGCATGCACCTTTTCTTACAACTTCATTGCCCTGGTTTGCCTTCAAGGGCTCATATGAGTAAAACATTCACATTCTAGGGACTTGTCATCTCATCCTCCCTCTATTGAAGAAACCAACAATGGGGCTTTAGTTAGGGATCCATGGCTATGGTATGGAACAATAGTTCAAGCAATAAGATTCGAGATTCTTCGACTAGAGGAGGTTGAACTATGAGCTCAAGTGAAAGTGGATACAACAAACTAGGTAATGAGGAGCATGATATTGGTACGTTAAGTGTGGAAAAAAAACTGATAAATTAGTTGAAACATGATGTTATGTCCAAAGATCCTACCTACAGATGGGATGCTTCAAATAATGCCAGTCCCACTTGTAGTACCATGAATCCTATCAAGAGTAGTGGTAAGTCTAATATTAATTAGAATACTGACCACGTCGTGATGAGCCAAGGTATGGCCCCTTAATTTGAAGGGAAAAAAGAGCAGAAGGGTTGACTCGAGGACAAGTTAATGGTCGCCAATCCATCCTTCATTTTTGGAAAAGAGATGTGAAAGTATGGACAAACATAATCCACAACAATTGGGCATAAAGATCATTTTCATAGACATGTCAGACGAATAAAGGGACGTGGTGCAAGTCAAATACCAATGTTTATGAGTTGTGAAATGTAATTAATAATCTAACTATGGTAGCGGATCAACATATTCGTCCATGTGCTCTTCCTGTAACTATCTTGACAGGTTCAAACTTAACAAAGTTGTGTATACAAACTCTTTGGGTTTAGGGTAGAAAGGTTAAACAATTAATTGATTAATAAATTGATCAAGTATCGGAACCCTATCAATTGATCCTTATTGATAGAGATATGTATTCAGTCTTTTCGTTGTATTGTTGTAGCGGAACCCTCGTGTAATCTTGGGTTATGATTGAAAGAAGGAAAATTGGGTCCCTTTAAAATTATGTGTATGTGCCTCATGTATGAATGTTGATTATAATTGTAGTATTCCTTTATTTGATAATGAATCTTGTGTAATATATGTTGATGTATTATCATTGATGTCAATTATGAAGTTGATGTACTAGCACATGATATAATTCTAAGATATAATAAGTCTGACATTGATGCTTCTATATGTTTTATATACGTCTATATAGATGTGTGTCAAACAAAAGAGAAGCAAATATGTAGGTAAGTTCTACCTTGGTCGCAAATGTGTCCATAATCATAAACATAGAATAACATTAAAAATGACACAAATGAGCAAATAATATTTGTGTGACTTATGAATAAAGAGAAACAAAATTGTGTGTAAAAATCCCACAAAGATTATGGTATATGGTACAAATATTTGTAAAGCAACATAAGTAGTAAACAGATATGTGCAAAAGTCCCACAAGGATGTTGACATATGTGCATTATACATTACATAAGGTTGAATTATGGAAAGTGGCACACCGAAGGAGATCCTAACTTTTTGAAAATACAATCCAGTGCATCATTATCCGAAGTTAAGGGACTTCACCTAGTGTACACACCTCCTGATTTAAGAAGATTATAAATAAGTAAGAGAGGGACGAGGTGAACTAATCTTGTAGAAAATGAAGACCTGAAATAACTGTTTAACAAACTTTAGATTTTCTTTGGGGTATTAATGGCTCATTGATCACAGAGAATATCTTTATGTAGCAAAGCCACAATACACAATTTAGTCAAAGATGAACAATGAATAAGTGTGTGAATGAAGTAGATACCCATATTATGGATGTGTGAAGTTCTTGCTTAGTAAAGACACAAATCGCAGTGCAACAAGTGTAACTGAGCCTGGAATGTGGATCAGTTGAAAAGACTCACGTCGCATATATTTTTGCACATCATGTTTTTAGGCAGTTGTCTTTTCAAATGCAGAAACTCAGAAGCAGTTCAAATAAGTTAAAACTGTTGCGGATTATAAAGATAAGGTATTCTCTTTATTTGCAATTTTTCTATAAATCATATTTCATATCAAGGAGATCAGACGAGGTAAGGAGCATGGGGTTGCATCCTCCTTCTATTCGGTGTTAGAGAATACAATCAGGGTGTAGCATCATCCTTTCTGTTGGTGTAGATAAAATTTAGGGGTTGTAGCCTCCTTCCTGTCGATGTTGGAGAACAAACAGAAGTTGGCGCTTCCACAACAGGAGAGCGCAGTTATCCACAGGTGAGAACTTGAAGCCACAAGTCGCAGTTTGTGCAGTCAAACTGATATTTGTTCAAGTCAATGCTTGAAGATTGTGAGTTGGTACTTACGCATATTGAAGTTGCTACAAGTTGGTGCCAGGAGCCCGCATATTGTACTTGGGATCAGGTCAATGCTGAAATGAGTGAGTGCTCATGCGTTGGAGTCTGTAATATCCCATTGATGTAATGATACGAATATGTTTATAGATATTTATTTTTTCTCAAGTATTTATGCATTATTTTGATTATTCTTATGAATGCTGAAAAAATTTTCAATCTACATAAGTCAAATTTATACATATCTGGACACTTACTTATTCACCCCCCTCTCGGTAATAAGTTAATTCTAATAATTGGTATCAAAGCATGTGTCTTTAGTAACATACTAACATGTGGAAGGAAGATCCAACCCAATTATGAATGAAGCATCATGGTTATGAGAAAATGACAG
Organism: Pseudotsuga menziesii; assembly: GCA_001517045.1. NCBI lineage: Eukaryota > Viridiplantae > Streptophyta > Pinopsida > Pinales > Pinaceae > Pseudotsuga > Pseudotsuga menziesii. The sequence goes on along the minus strand of LPNX010606781.1, from coordinate 16,986 downwards.
TAAAGAGAATCCTTCAGTTGTGAAAGCAAGAGATATCATTCACACACAAAATAATACTATAGAAAATGTAAAAATAGTTGCGGCCAATGTTATGCAGACACTAAAGAAAAAAGAAGAAAAATCAAATACATCAACAACATATTTTACCAATCAGTTGCAGGAAATGGATGAACGCTATAAATCTAAGAAACTTAAGTTTGATGCACTGGAAGGCAAGTTGGAGCAAGCAACAACAGAAAATCAAAAATTATCTAAGGAAATCACACTTCTAAGAAAGAAACTGGAAGATACAGAGGAAGAGAAAAGAAAGTATGCAACAAAGTCAATTGAATAAATCTTGTGGCTAAAAGACTAACTCCATAAACTTCAATGAAAAAGAGATGAAACCTGCAGAATGATCAATGAACATCAAAGAAAAGCTCAAGATGAACAACACGAGATGGTCATGCTTAAACAAAGAAATCTTGAGTACAAAAATTCACTTGATGAAAAGGAAAAGCATCTAAAGGAAAAGGAACAAGAAATTGAAAGACATCAAACCCAACTTAAGACAAATGACAGGTTTACCAAAAGCACAAAAGTATTAAATGAGATATTAAGCAAGCAATGTCTGTCTCCTAACATGTTTGGTATAGGATACAAGGATGACAAGGACAAAAAGGTAGCAAGCATCGAGAAACAAAACGAACCAAGTGAAATTACTTCGTGTTGGAAGTGCGTAAGTCCTGGGTATACTAGGAAGACCTATAAAATATTGACTTGTTGCAGGTGTAACAAAGTTGGTCATAAATCTAGAAGTTGTAGGTCTTGAAACGTTTGGAGAAAGATGACAAGTGAGAATAGTCTTATAGTTCCTTTTAAGAAGAATGTTTTAAATTAAGAAAAGTGCATGATCTAGAGAAAGAAAATTGTTAATTCAGAGTCTTCTAAGGCAATGGGAAGTTTGGACGACAAATTAGTCAACCCTTCTCCTCCAAACTAATTCACAAGTATACAAACTAGTCACAGTAAGATATGCGTGCTTATGAATACTACGATAGGAAGGGACATATCGACAAATCAGTAAAGTAGTGCTAGTAGTGGAAATTAATATTGGGAGACATCAACATTAAAATATGGCAGGTGGTTAACTAAATCTGGACTGGATCAACCAAATTTTAATAAACTCAATATATTTCCTTTCTCCAAGAAGGATGAAATTTAGGTAAGTTCACAAAGCACAGAATGCAACGATACGAGAAGAAGAAGAGATCTTTATAAGGTGTGAAAATATCCTGTCTAAAAACTGTTGCAGTCCATGGTCAGCCAACTGGTGCAACGCAATCAGTTGGACTCCTGCAAGTTAGAGTTAGGCAATAACACACACACACACACACACACACACACACACATGAAATTCACATATAACCAAGAAGTATGGATTTTTAATTAAATGAATGATTCTCTTTACAATGAGATATTATAAAGGTTCAGTCAGAATAATCATCGACTGTAACAACAAACATGCACATGAGGGAATTATTCATCCTCGATGCTACACACACTCACTCTCGGTCTCACTCTTTGTAGCACACACATATATCATAGAACACAGTTGCCAATTTCTCTTGACTCGCCTCTCTTTAGACCTTACCAAAGGTTCCAATGCTCAACAACTAAAGCCCCTTCCTCCTAACATGCTCTAGTATTTATTGTTGCGCTCAGATGCATAGTCCTCGAGTTCTTCCTCTAGAATCTTCCTTGACCCCTAGGCACCGCCATGGATGCATTAAATACACCTTCAATCTCAGTTTAGTATGTTAGGTTACATGTTGTCCTTCCCTTATTTGCCATAATAACTACTTTGCAACCACTCCAACTACCTTGTTGCTCATCTTTCCTCATGTTTCGGTTATAGTCGATCTTTTCACCTACCTTAGTCAGTGATCCAGGAGGATATTGGTGGCCACCCACCTATTCCTATTGGACCCCCACCATTGTTTCTTTCAATTTTCCAGTTTCCTTAATTGTAACACAATTTACTATTTTTGGCAGTTTTCGGGTCCTAAACTTTCGGAGCCGTTTTGAGGCCCTAAACGACGTTTTTTCAGCATCAAATGGTCGAGCAAATATGAGACTATTTCGGACTCAATATTTATTATTTATGGATGTAGTCCTTAAACAAATCTTTCTTACAATGTATCATGCGCATCAAACGGAGGTAGTATGCTAAAGTTATGACCCCGAGAAATTGATGTACCAAGTTACCCAACGGGGCCCACATTCTGGTGTTTCACCTCCTAGGGTTAGGTTTTTGGATGTGTAGGGTTTCCATTGTTTCTCAATAATATATAGGCCTTCGAGCCTCATTGTAACACAGAGTTCAGAGGCATGTAGCCGCCACATCTCTTCTCAGAGATAAGCTACCAGCACTCTAGCTAGTTTATTTCCATTCTGTATGTAAACAAGTTTCAGTTATTGATTAATGAAATGAAGTGTTATTTCCACTACATATTTGTTTCTATCGTTATTTGTGTATTCTGTTGTGTTCCTGCATAAATCTGGATCAGTGGTATCAGAGCAATCTACTCTCTCTTGATCCTTCTTTGCATGTCCCCAACGAGGGCGGGGTATAAAGAGTTAGGGCTCGATCTGGTTGAACCTTTGCAAGATCAACCTCGCAAATCTCGATGGCCACCCATGGGGGACAAAAAAAAAGATGAGGGCGCAGAAGATCCTATCAAAATGTTGCTCGAGGAGGCCCTTGAAAAACAAAGGAACGCGGTGATGGATAAGTTCGCCCAGATCCTTCAACGACTTCCCACTGGCAGTGCATCTGCATCTAGCAGCCACTCTGGAGGCACAACCCCTTTTAAGGTACAAGTAAACTTCGACATTCCCATATTTGATGGCCAAATAGATGCAGACACTGTAGATAGATGGTTGAATCTATTAGAAGGATATTTCTCGGTTCATGACTTTTTTGACCGGGAAAAGATTACTTTTTCTCTACTCAAAGTCGCCCCCCATGTCAGGGACTAGTGGGAAACCTACTGTGAGAGAAAGGATGTGGAGGAACCCTCTCTGTTCTCGGTCATACCCACTTGGAATTCTTTCCAAGATGCCATAAAGGGACAATATTATCCGATGGGGAGCTATGAGGACAAGTACATACAATGGACTACGTTGCGACAGCAAAGAGATCAAGATGTGCATGAGCTGACAAATTTGTTCCATACCCTGTGCACCAAGTTGGGTATCAAAGATTCAGAGAAACATTTGGTGCTGAAGTACCGTAGTTGTCTGCACAGATACATTCAGGAGGAAACAGAGTTCCTCGACATCTCCTCACTTGGTACAGCATATCGGTATGCTGCCAAAATTAAGCAAAAATTCAAACAGAAAAAGTGAAACTTTGGATCTGCGAATCAAAAGCAAGGGAAAGGTGCCCCCAAACCGCAGAACCAAGGACACATCCAAGGCATGGCGACTCAAGAAAACTTTCCAAAGCCGCAAGCAAAGAGCAACACTGCAAAGCCGAAGAAGGAAAGGGAAAGTGGTGCGAGTTCCATAAGAGCCCCACTCACAACACAAGTGAGTGTAGGGCCAAGCAGTCACTGGTGGAAGAGATAAAGGCTTCTGAATTAGATGCATACTCTAACATTGAATCAGAACCCGAAAAGGGGAATGACAAAGGGAAGAATATTATCGATGCAGAGCCCAACGCCACTGTTTCCACCATGAAGATCCAAAAGGAAGAACCAGAAGATTCAGAGGAGGAGGAGCATTTTTTCCACTCCAAGATGTGGGTAAAGGGTTCCCCGCTATAGTTCATTGTCGACAGTGGGAGCCAAAAGAGCCTGATTTTAGCAGAGGTCGTGAAGCGGTTGGGTTTACTGACCACATCACACCCGCAACTGTACACCATCGGGTGGCTTCACCAAGGACAGGATCTCCGCATCAACCAGCAGTGTCGCCTTCCCTACAACATCAAGCCCTTCACCGATGATGTATTATGCGATATTGCTCCTCTTGATGTTTGTGATGTATTATTAGGTCAACCATACTTATGGAAGCAACATGCTGTGTATGAGTCCTAGACTCGCACTATTATTATTACATTGGGAAATAATTTGTACAGGATACTAGAGGTACCACCTCCTACCGCTATCTCTTTGGTTACTGCAAAGCAATGTAATAAGCTCATTTCCAAAACAGGGAAGTTTGTTTTCTTGATGATCCACCCTCAGGGCAAGAAGAAAATCATGGCCACAACCTCCAGAGAGGGCCCCTCCGCACGACAACAACAAATGGACAAGGTCATGGAGGAGTACCCCTCTCCACTATCAGGTTAAGCACCCCATCGATCTGATCCCAGGTGCACCGCTGCCCAATGGACTGATCCATCGACACTCTGTTATGGAGAATGATGAAATCAAGAGGCAAATTCAGGAGCTGCTATAGAAAGGTCACATCCGGCCAAGTTCATCGCCCTGTGGGAGCCCGATCAAGTTGGTACAGAAGAAGGATGGGACTTGGAGACTTTGTATTGACTATCGGGCATTGAACAAGATCACTATCTGGAATAGGTACCCGATCCCACGAATCAATGACCTCCTGGACCAGCTTAAAGGGGCGCAATATTTTAGCAAGATCGACTTAAATTTCGGGTATCACCAGGTACCGATCGATGTATGGAAGACTGCCTTCAAAGCCAAGGAGGGCCTTTTCGAATGGTTGGTCATGCCTTTCGGGCTGACAAATTCTCCTGCAACCTTGATGAGACTGATGGACGACATCTTGCGGCCATTCACCAACTCATTTGTAGTAGTGTACTTGGATGACATCCTGATCTTTAGTCAGACTTGGGAAGAGCACCTCCACCACATCCGATAGGTCCTCCAAACATTGCGGCAGCACAAGTTGTGTGCCAATTTGGACAAGTGTACTTTTGGCATGACCCAGGTTCAGTATCAGGGATACATTATTGATGAGTGTGGGGTACATGTGGATCCAACCAAGATCCAAGTCATTTGGGATTGGCCAGCCCCAACTACTCTAACAGAGCTTTGCAGCTTTCTGGGCCTTGCTAATTTCTACCGCAGTTTTGTGTTGGGATTCTCTCATATCACTTGGCCCTTGAGTCAAGTCACCAAGGGAGGAGTGAAAGCAAAATTCTTTTGGTCAGAAACTCAACAGAAGGCATTTGCATAATTGAAACATTGCCTCTGTTGTGCCCCAGTGCTGACATTACCCGACTTGCAACAACCATTTGAGATCGAGACAAATGCCTCTGACTATGCTATTGGGGCAGTCCTTACTCAACAAGGGCATCCAGTGACATATCACAGTGAGAAACTATCCGACATAGTCCGCAAATATCCCACTTATGAAAAAGAGATGTATTCCATTGTACAGGCTTACTGACAGTGGAAGCATTACATTTTGGGGAAGGAAACGATCATCCACACAAACCACCGACCCCTGCAGTTCATGCAGACACAAGGGAAGTTACAGAACGATGACCATTAGAAGTGGTCCACATATCTACAACAGTTTCATTTGAACATCAAGTACAAGAAGGGAAGCACCAATAATGTTTTAGACTGCCTCAGCCGACCACCGATCATGGCAACGACAACCGTGCTCAACTCTTGTGGGAACGAGACTTCTGATTGGCTACTTCTCTACAAGAGCGATCCAGAATTCAACCACACATACCAGACGCTCTTGTAGGGAAACCAAGTTCCAAAATTTCACCTCCAGGATGTATTACTATGTCACATGGGACACCTTTGTGTTCCTTCAAGCAAGCGTTCCAAGATTATTTGGGAAGCGCACTACAGTCGAGTCACTGGGCATTTCAGGGTCGAGAAAACAGTGGCAGTACTGCAGAAGTATTTCTATTGGCTGAACCTTCGACAGGACGTCGGTAAGTACATTCGATCGTGCAGTGCCTGCGCCATTTCCAAGCCATCCATCAAGAAGCAAGGCCTCTATACTTCGTTGCCTACCCCTAGTGGACCTTGGGAATCCATCTCCATGGATTACATGTCGATCCTTCCTTCTACTAAGCACGACAATGACTATGTGTTTGTGGTCGTTGATAGATTCTCAAAGATGTCCATAATGGCGGCCTGCAAGAAGAATATCACAGCAGAAGACACTGCTAAACTCTTCTTTGAACGAGTGTTGGTACACTTTGGGATCCCACAGTCTATAATCTCAGACCAGGATAGCATGTTCCTTAATACATTCTAGTCTAGCCTATGGTCAATGCTAGACACCAAGCTCACAAATTCCACAGCTTTCCATCCCCAGACTGATGGCCAGACAGAGGTCGTCAACAGGATGATCATACACATTTTGCGCATGTACAACTCAAAGCATCCACGCACATGGGATGAGAGCCTCCCCTATGTACAACACAACTATAACCAGGCCCTCCACAGCTCAACCAACCACAGCACCTTTCAAGTGGGCTTGGGATTCTAGCCACTATGTCCCATTGACATAGCCATGCCATTTGTAGCTACTCAGGCTAATTCAACTCATATCCAGTCTAAAGTTTCCAAGGCAAACAGCTTCATTGAGCGCATTCAGCACATTCGCCAACAGTTTCATGACATATTGGACATATCCAATGCTAAGTACAAGCAGCGACATGATCAGCATCGGGTGCAACACAACTTCCAGGTGGGTGACAAAGTGTGGCTACATTTACAGAAGGAGCGCCTCGTTGGACCCCACTGCAAGCTTCGCCCGCTCTAATATGGGCCATACACCATCACCAAGGTTGTCGGGGACAATTCCTTCGAGCTCAGTATTCCACCATTCCTTGGTCTGCACCTAGTGTTCAACGTGGACCGCCTTCAGCACTACTTTCCACCTCTACTAGACACATCAGACGTAGCAAAACAACTCACACCAACAGAGTTAAACCCCGACTACATGGAACAAGCCACAATTGATTGTATCATGGACACATAGATCAAGAACACCCACCAGCAGAATATCCAGCTATATCAAGTTGTCAAAGAAGGCCAACTCCTTCACCAAGGAAAGTGGCTCACCAAGGACCAAGTTCAACAAAAGTTTCCGCATCTCATGGAGGAACTCAACGCAATCGGGACCATTGCTTCCTAAGGGGGGAGGAATGATCTAGGAGGATATTGGTGGCCACCCACCTATTCCTAGTGGACCCCCACCATTGTTTCTTTCAGTTTTCCAGTTTCCTTAATTGTAGCACAATTTACTATTTTTGGCAGTTTTCGGGTCCTAAACTTATGGAGCCGTTTTGAGGCCCTAAACGATGTTTTTTCGGCATCGAATGGTCGGGAAAATATGAGTCTGTTTCAAACTCAATATTTTTCATTTATGGATGTAGTCCTTAAACAAATCTTTCTAACGATGTATCATGTGTGTCAAACGGAGGTAGTATGCTAAAGTTATGACCCCGGGAAATTGATTTACCAAGTTACCCAACGGGGCCCACATTTTGGCGTTTCACCTCCTAGGGTTAGGTTTTTGGATGTGTAGGGTTTCCATTGTTTCTCAATAATATATAGGCCTTCGAGCCTCATTGTAACATAGAGTTCAGAGTCATGTAGCCGCCACATCTCTTCTCAGAGATAAGCTACCAGCACTCTAGCTAGTTTATTTCCATTCTGTATGTAAACAAGTTTCAGTTATTGATTAATGAAATGAAGTGTTATTTCCGCTGCTGATTTGTTTCTATCATTAATGTTGTGTTCCTGCGTAAATCTGGATCAGTCAGTCGACTTTAGTTCTTTGCTTTTCCTTGGGTTTTGGATGGAATGTTGTCGTCGACCATTCGCACCCTTTTCCATCATTCGAAATCTTGACTTCCATTTCCATCGATCTTCTACCTCGTCGACCATTTCACAATAGTCGGAACCTTTGACCACCCCTCTCTTCTATCGACTATATGCCCATCTTCTGGAGTTTATCGACTATCATGCGGCGCTCCAATTGTATATATTTGACTATTTCAGTTGGGCCAAGATGCCCCTACATAAATCTCCTGAGGTTGAAAAGAAGTTTGCTCACGACTTTGTAGTCGGTTGAGCTCTTCTTCTAAATCCACATTGATTCTTCCAGTTCCTTGCTCACCCATCAAACCAAGTATTATTTCTTCTTTTGGTTCCTGGTCTTTCCGATTTCTCACTCGTTGATTAATTTTGTGACTTCATCCTTAGACTAAACTGGCGTTTGTCTCAACAATTTGACCATCTTTTTGTATGTCGCTCATCAACCCTTCTTCAAACTTGGATAGGTCGAAAACATTAAACGTTGGAAATATACCCATGCCTTCAAGCAACTCAAGAACATAAGCATTGTTTGATATCTTCCAAAGAATCTTACATGGACCAATCTTCTTCAACTTCATCTTGTCATATGTTCCTCGCAGGAACCTTTCTTTCCTCAGGTGTGCATATAATAAATTGCTTTCTGCAAATGATTGTATTCATCTCTTCTTGCCATGTCTCAATGTATATGTCGCATTACTTTTCTCAAGCTACTTCGTCACTTGGTTGTGCACTTCCTTCATATGCTTAGTGAATGATTCTATATATGTACTTTTCTTCACTCCTGTCACCATGTTGACTAAGTCCATTACTCCATCCAAACTTCTTTCTTACACAATCTGAAATGGACTCATTCCTATCGACTGGTTCACTGAATTGTTGTACACGAATTATGCATGTGCCAACACATTTTCCCACTGCTTTGGTTGGTTGGCACTTAAGCACCTCAGCAGGTTTCCTAATCGTATCTTCACGACTTCAATCTACCCATCAGTTTGTGGATCGTATGCAGAATTGAACTGCAACTTCGTGTCACGCTTCTTCCACATGATTCTTTAAAATGACCCATAAACTTGGTATCTCTATCCAAAGCAATTCTCTTCGACAACCCATGCAATCTCATAATCTCCTTGAATAACAATACATCAACCCCATGGCATCACTTATATTTCAACATGGAATGAAGTGCACAATATTTGAAAATATGTCGATTACCACAATATGGAGTTGTTCCCTTACTGAATTCTCAACAATCCCAACACAAAATCCATGTTAATGTCCTCCCATGGTACATGTAATGGCATATACAACCCCGTATTCTAACTTCACCCATTGGCATGCTAGAATACTCAAAATTATCAAACCCATTTCTTCATGTTCGTCGGCATTACTGACCAATGATACTTCTTTACAACCAACACCTTGGTTTTGTCGATGCCAAAGTGTCCTCCTAATCCTCCACTATGCGACTCCCTTATCATGTTCTCTTGAATTGATCCTCTAGGGATGCATAACTGATGCCCCTTGAACACATATCCCTCTTGGATGAAGTAATCCAAGTATGGCGTTCTATTGACACTCCATGGTTCCTTTAACGCTATCCAAGCATCAAAAAAATCCTTGTCGAGTTCATAGTTGGCCCTTATTGACTCTAATCCCGTCGACTTCACAATAATTGTCTCCAACAATGTGACTCTTCAACTCAATGCATCGACTACTCTATTCGTCTTTGCCAAATTGTGCTTCAACACAAAGGTAAAACTTTGCATGAACTCAACCCATTTCATGTGCCTTTGATTCAGATTTGTCTGAGTGTTCAAGTATCTTAGAGCTTGATGGTCAATATACATCACAAATTCGTTTGGCAACAAGTACTGACTCCATTTATTTGGCGCTTGGATGATTACATAGAACTCCTAGTCGTAGACCAAATATTTCTTCTTGGCTTCATCCAACTTCTCCCTAAATAATGCAATCGGTCAACCCTCCTGGCTCAACACAACTCCAATTGCCATTCCACTCGCATTATAGTCAATTTAAAATACCTTTTCAAAGTATGGAAGGGTTGGTACTGGGTTCTCTGTCATCTTCTGCTTTAGCTTTTCAAAAGCTCGTCGAGTAGCTTCTGTCCAATTGAATTCACCCTTCTTCATGCACGATGTCAATGGTGCACATACTCAACTAAAATACCTGATCAACTTGTGGTAGAAACTAGCAAGTCCATGAAAATTTGTCACTTCTATGGCATTTGTCAGCTCAGGCCACTTTAGAATCACCTTGACCTTTTCAGGGTCCATCTTCATTCCTTCTATGGAAATCACAAATCGTAGGTATACCAACTCGTTCTACATGAAGGAACAAATTTATGTAGGTTTACGAACAACTTTTCCTGATTCAGCATTTGCGGGACTTTCCCAAAAATAGCTTCAGCACTTCATTCATCAACCTCATGAATTTACTTGGCGCATTGATCATCCCAAATGGCATAAGTCAAGAAACCCTCTTGAGACATGATGGATGAACCTATCCCAACCTCTGGTGCATCCTCTTCAAATTTCCTTGGATATCTCCGTGATTATATTCCCTCTAGAAAGATGAGCGCAGCACCTATGAATCTCCCAAACTTTGAAGACCCAAAAGTTCCAGCACTAAAGGGTACCAAAGGGATGATCATTGAAGAAGGGTTGTATGGACAACTACATAAATTTACCTGTGCAGACTACGATCCTATCAATGAAGAAAAATTTCTTGGTTTGACTCAGGATATGTATCTAAACAAAAGGGTTATTATAGACCCCCATAATAACAAAGCGCCCATTCTTATGGAAGTTCAAACTTGGGCAGAAGGATTGGCGAAAGCAGGGATACTGAATATGTTGGAAATTCCGTTCTTTAGAAAAACCCCAGCAATAAAGGTCTGTGAAAGACTATTGTTATCACAAGTGCATGATGGATATCGATGGATGGACAAGCCGATTTCCATTGGTGTCAAGTTAATAGATTCAATCACTGGACTGCCTGCAATTGGAGAAGATATAAACCTTCTCACAGATCGAAGTCAAGAAAAGGCTTTGGGAAGAAAGATGGATGATAATATTATGGAACTAAGCGGGAGAGCAGAGGGTTTTCAATCACACAGATAAAGGATGATGTAGTAAGATTCACAATCCAACTACTGGAATGCAAAAATTTTCGTAAGAGTCGCCTTGACCAGGTATCAGCACGAGTCATTGTGGTCGCAGAAAAGTGTGTTGCAGGAGTACATATGAACTAGTCCACCTTTCTACTAAACGAGTTTATCGAAGACTACGTGGAAACACAACAAAAAGGTAATCCTTTTCACTTTACATGGATTTTAATTTGTATTGCTCTCATAGGTTGGAAGGAACCATAAAGGAGGTAAAAGCATATGGTTACCCGGTTGGTTGAATGCTATTAATGATAATAATAATTCATTGTTCTTAACAATCGGTCCTGGAGACTTTTTGGTTCATCATGCTATTGCTCTAGGTTTGCATACAACTACATTGATCCTAGTTAAAGGTGCTTTTTTTCAGTTCCTTAACAAAAATAGAAAACCCTTCCAAGCAGCTAGGTATACAAACTTGTGGTTTTCCACAATTTTAGAACGACAAAAGAACAACAATATCAATTAGGGATATGCTGAAAAATAGTCCATGAATACAACCTCAACCAGTGGAATCATTCAAGGAATTTGTGCATTTCAAGATTGGAATGCATCATTCATACATTCAGGACAAAAAGGATCCTGAAAAACGATGGTTTACTACTAGATATTTATGTCTTAAAGAATAATTTGAACATATTGTTAAAAATTGGGATCTAGAATGGAAAAATCCTTTGTAAGAAGAAGAAGAGACCCAACAACATGAATAGTTAAACAAATCTACACCCAGAGAGGAGGAGGAAGCCAACATAAAGACCTCCTCTGAACAAGGATCTGACGAATCTGTGCATACTGCTCCAACTGAAAAGAGAAAAGAGCAGCTCCGTTAGAAGGGACATCAACGAAGAAAAGGAAAATGAGAAAACCTAGGTCAAGTCAGACATTGACAATAAATGAGACATAGAACAAATCGAGGCAGAGACCCAAAATGCACTTGATGAAGCTATGGAAAACGTGGAGACAAAGGATGAAACTGAGGAATTTGCAACTATGCAAGAAGAAGCCAAAGATTGAAGAAACCTCAGCAAAGATAAAACAATTAATCCTGCAGATAAGGGAAGATAAGAAAATCTCTAAGAAAACGCCCTTAGAGATACATTTGGAGAGTTCACAGATACATCAAGGTGACCCAACAAAAGGAACATAACCACACCAACTCGTGAACATCTCATCCGTAAGTTTGACTCTTTCTCGAGATATACAGAAGATGGTAAGCCATGTTGATCTTACTCTGTCACATCTGCCTATAAGTGAACTATATGCCTTGCACACTGCAATTGCATAGGAAATCAGGTGGAGACACGAGGCCACTATAGTTGAGTAGTATAAGAGTCAAAATGAAAATGAAGCTCTACAAGAAGAATGTTCTAGATTAAAGACGGAACAAGAAAAGAATATCCAGAGAGAGATGGAGTGTTGAGGGGGATGATAAGCCTTTCATAAATTCATCATATATAATAATTTATTAAAGAATATAATTAGATAACCCTAACGAATGAATGGTTGGAACCTCTCTCTTCATGTATAAGTATACCATCCATTTAATGAATATGACGGTTGAGTACTTGGCCCATTACTATTCTTGTTTTAATGGATAATTGTGTGTGATATATTCTTTTGCTTGACTATTATTCCCATGAATACAACACTTGGCGTCGTTGCCTCCTCTGTCTGGTCTGGGTGTCAACAACAACAGATGGAGGTGGTCGAACTTGAGGAAATTGTGAGAGGAAGAAAACCCTGTAAGAAGAAATAAATGCTCAGAAATAAAAGATGTTTTTTCAAATATATGTTCTTTCAGGAAAAGCCTACCTACTTGTATTAGAGATGGTGATCAAATTACTGCACACACTGCGTGGAGGAGTGGCAAGAAGTAAATACTCATCGAATCCGTACCTGATTTTCATATGAACGTTCTAGTCATTGTGTGTCAAATGACTGAAATACAAGGATGCAAAATTAAAAGTGATGAGGACGAGTCAATTTCTCAAAGGGTTCTCTCTTGTCTGAAGGAATTCTGTCCAACTTACACTCGGTCGAATCACCTTCTTCAAAGGATTGACACCTATATTTCTCTGGACTGACCATCATGTCCAGTCTCCCAACAGTAGACCAATAACAGAACTAAAAACAATTTGTTCATCCTGTCATCTATTTTAAATGTATGGTGTAAGAATTTACTAGAAGTTTTCCCATCAACTAAAGGCCAATATCAAGACAATTCAAAGTTTACTTACCCGTCGTTCAAAGTTTAAAGTTCTCAACGACCAATATCAAGACAATTCAAAGTTTACGTACCCGTCGTTCAAAGTTTAAAGTTCTCAATGACCATGCAAAGGTGATTGCTTAAAACTTCAAGTGGTGAGCGAACTAATGGCGAAGATCAACCCATTTCTATATAAAGAGGTTGTTTATTTAACTGTGATCCGGTGTCCATTGACCATCAACGACTTGGATACTTCCACGTCCAATTATAAAAGCACTTTTATCTTGTTTGAAGTAAATTAATGCATCAAGAAGCTTTGTTGTCATATTGACTTGAAAGTTTTGAAGTGTGTCGATTTGAAACATATTGTAAACAAGAAAGTTCAAACACATATGTGAGTTGTGGTCACTTAGCTGATGATTGTAATGGTCGACCATAATTCATGTTTACGCCGTTAGGCGTTTCTCTCCGAAGAAGTTCGGAAATCCACTGTTCATTTTTCGTCTATAGCTTCAATCAGATTTTGCCACGTGTTTGAGGTTTTTCTGTTGGTTTTTTGGTTTACCCGCTGTTTGCTGAAGTTTCCTCTGATCCTTTTATTTGCAGTCTCCCAGGTGCTTCCTCCGAGTTTCAGGTTCGAGGTTACTTCGTCTCGCCTCGTGTGCGTTTTCTTGCTCTTGGTTGTACCCGGATGGCAGGAGGTCGTGAGGCTGCGCCTGATGTCGTGGAAGGAGAGGAGGAGCGCGGTTCTGCGGGACAGGAGGAGGATTCAGGCCCTGGAGGCCGCGAAATGGCGGAAAGAAGCGACGCGCAGGTGTCGGAATTGCTTGACAGCTTACAGGGATCTTATGTGTACATACTGTGGGCATGTCTCGCAGCGGCCGGTGTTGGATATACGGAGCGTTGCATCCGGTATCGTTGGTCCAGGAATTCAGTCGAACAGCGTTGTGATCAAAGGCGGTATAACCCAAATTGGCATTCCTGTTGCCAGCCTCTACAGAGGAAAGAATAGCAAGACGTGGAATGGGAAAGGCTGGCCGAAGGAGTGGTCAGTGAGCGATTTCTGGCTCAGGGGAACTACAGATTGTTTGGGCAGCAATGGGAATGTGTTTGGTGACGTTTTTGGGGGAACGGAGCAATGTTCTGCTTGCGAAACGTATCCTAGAGTTTTTATTTTCCTTCTGAGAGTTCTAGGAACAGGCTTCTTTTGGATTAGGTGGGTTTGGAGGAGGATGCTTAGAAGGGGCTCTTTGGGGGACGAAGAGGGCTTGAATTCCGGTGCGAAGGTCTGCTCGAGGAAGACTGAAGAAGGATGCAATTCTCAAGGGACCAAGGGGGAAAAGGCACGGAGGAAAGACGAAGAGAAGAGACTGGCTAGGTTGGAGAAGGAGATGCAGGAGGAGGAGAGGAAACAGAGAGAAGAGGTTGCTCGATTGGTAGAGGAGAGGAGAAGGTTGAGGGAGGCTGAAGAAGAACAAGCTGCACAGAATGAACGGGAAATTAGGCGGGAGAGGGAGGTGGAAAGGAGACGGCAGGATAAGGTAAAGGAAAAAGAGAACGGCTGGGGAAGGATAAACCACCAGCTGAAGGAGAGGAGGCTAGGAAGCAGGAAAAAGAGCATGAAAAGAAGGGGGATTTGGATAAGAAGGGTGAGAATGAGAAAAGGGAGTCACCAAAAATACTCAATGTAGTAGAGAAAAAGAGTGCCAAAAACTTTAGAGTGTTTGGTAACGACTCTGGGCTAAAGAATAACGAGTTGGGATTGAGGGGAGGAGTTAATAGTATATTAAGGGCTGGTGGCTCTAGGCATTTAGTTCCTTTAAAAGGTCCATTTCAATCACCTTCAAAAAGTTCTGCATGGAAATCGAGCAGCAGCACGTCCTCGCGAGGTAAGAATTTTGGAATGGATTTAGGTCTTGGCATGAAATCTACTAAACTAGCTCATTCTGCTGATGCCTTTCCATTGTCAGCCAATGTTCTTATTGGCTCAACCAAGTCTACACAGAACACAGGTTCTGCTTGGAATAGAACGAATTGGGCAAAACCTTGGGGTAAAGAAAGCAATACTGTTGCAGAGGATTTTTTTAGACAAGAAAATAATGCTGCCAATGGCAAGGTGGAGAAACTTGTGGGCAATGTTACCGGCAAGACTCCAGGAATCAAGCAGCCACAACCCCCTGTGAGTTTCAAGATTATCTGGCAGTTTGTCTTGCATCTTGTCATCTTGTAATCTCATTTCAAG
>LPNX010606768.1:51897-81400 GCA_001517045.1 Pseudotsuga menziesii | reverse complement strand
TATATATATATATATAACCATAAAGGTACAATGGCATATGAAAATAATGAATGCATAACTAAGGGCCATAAATCCGTATGGAAATGTCTGGTAGATATGAAGGACATAGAAATTGAAGGGCAAGCTTCATACCAAAATAAAGGGGGGAAAATCAGCAATAAGAATTCATACATTAACCCTATATTGAATCGAATATCCATTGGATGCAATCCCACAGGAGGGGCACTTGGTTGACTTAGTTGAAGGCGCATTGAGAGATAACTAGCTCCTTCAATGAACCAGACAATGTGTGGTTTACAACACACTTATATTTAAAATTTAATTTTTGTAAAAGAATAAAATAAAATAAAATGAAAACATGTAAAACATTGCAAACATATACATGCTGGTGCAAACAGATACACGCGTTACTCTGCATGGAATCATGAGGAACAATTTTGGAGTTTAAACATTAAATTGAAATTAATAAAATAGATGTAGCCAAAAAAAGCCTACCTAACTGGAGGAGCTGTTTTAGTATAGTTTATCAACAAAATCTCCATACATTTATATGTATGTTTTAAAGGTCTACAAAAAGGAAACTAAACTGATTATTTCTATGAATTAATACTAAGAAAAATATATAAGTACTTTAAAGTATATACAAGTAAATATTTATCAGTTTGCTCCATGTTAAAGTCTACCATACTGACAAAATGCTCCAAAGGCTTCCGCATATTGGCAACGCAATACTAAACTACCAAATTAAACCCTGGGAATGCAAAATCCCCAACTCCCTTCGAAAAGGAAAATACAATTTAACATTATGTGTTTTTTAAATCTGTTTTAATGATAATAATTTTACAATTGATTATGGATTCAATTGCATTTCCAATACTGGAGAAAAGACAACTAGAGGCTTTGGCTTATTATTTTTATGAATATATAAATATACATATATTAAATTAATGAGATGTAGACTTTATTAATTATCTAAAGCTTAATACATTAAATACTTTAAGGATTTATAATTTATAATAAATTATTTAAAATAAATAATAGACCAATTAAATTAATTATAAAAGGCTTAATAACTTTTATAATTTTCAAATTTTAATAGTGCTCTTTCATTGGAGTAATTTAAAATATAAAGTTACATAAAATTATATCCACCTTCCAGAAGGCTGCCCTACCTTACTCACGTGAAGGTATGGTGCATGTACGCCACACGGGCACATGCATGAGGCTCCCCCTGCATGAAGCTCATGTGCTAGTAATCCACGAGTCCTTAGCTGAATAAGGATGGATTTTAAAAAGGTGATTCTCCTTCCACGCTCGTGTGTCAATATCTCATTTTTTTAAAATCGTTTCCAGATGGAGGAGCTCTACAACTTGCAACTCGAGCTAATTTCCATGGCAAGGGTTTGGCTTACACCAGGTGATATCCTTTCTCTTGTATGGCAGCCCTCCGAGCCCTTCCTCCAATTTCATGTTAGGTTTCAATGCCTGGATACCTAACCAGGAGACGGTGGGGGAGGTGTAGTGCAGAGATAGCATGGGAGCTTTGGGTGTTTGGTTCTCCACAAGAAGAACAACTGCCTGGTGCATGAGGCAACAATATGGCTCGATGGCAAAAAATCCCCACGGAGCGGTAAGGCTAACGGTGGGGGGGGGAGGCGAGCGTAGTGAGGCGAGTAACAGCTTATGGCAGCGTTATCGTCACCTCTGTTCACAAAGATTCTTATTGTGTGTATCATTCTGGTGGTCGAATTTAAAGGTGCCAGCAGTCAGTGGTGAAGGGGAACGATGGTCGGAGTACAGTTCCAAGCTCTCTGGAGTTATAATTCCAAGATTTGCTTCAAGGCAGCTCAGAGCATGGGCCATGCTCGATTGTCCCTATTCTCCTCTTGATTTTCTCCCACTGGATTCTGTTTGGCTCGACACCAGAAAGGTGTGTAATGAAGCTTATGGCAGAAAAGGCGGGTGGTGCCAGCTCCTCTGGCCCTTTTTGCAGTGGGCTGCGAGCGGATTGAGAACATCGAGGGATTTTTATGCCGTGAAACACAAGCTCTCCCCTTTGCTGATTCTGTACAATTTATAGATCCAGCCAGAATAGGGATTTTTCCATAATGGCTCCACAGATTTCAATTATTCTATCTGGAATTACAAAGAGGATGGTTTGGCCCCGGATCGATCAAGTTCTATACAGAAGAGGCGTGCTTCCGGAACGTTGCATTTTTTTTTCCTCTGTGCATCAACCCAGAATTCAACTGGCATATCCTCCCCCTCATGGAACGAAGCGTGAGTGGGAACAGGCGTAGAAACGTGTTGTTGCTAACTCCGCCCTGCAATGATGAAGAGTTCAAAAATGCCAGCTGCTCCTTAGCGTGTTGTATAAGAAGGGAATCCCGCCAAGAGACTACCATACCAATTTATTTATCTCCTTCCACTGCCAAATAAGCTTCACTGTTCGGTCCCTACGGAAGAGGTAATATTACCCAAACCCGCGTGACTTCTCCTCTTTACTAAACTAAGGGCAATAAAGAATAGAAAATGAAATATTCTAAAGAGCGAATTTTCAGAAGCAAAAAAAAAACACGGGCGGTTGGATTAGGTTTGTTTTTATTACTATATAAAATGTATAATAGAGGTTCGGAACAGTGTCAATTCATCAGCAGAGGAGTTTATATATTATATATAGAGTATATTATCCATGTATTAACCACTTGTTGAAGGAGATTGCATATAGAAAATTGAAATTGAAAAGAATCTATGTAGTGCCCTTTTGTTTTGTTTTTGCAGGAATTTTTTTTTGATTCAGGTTATGAAAGAAGAGGGTTTTGCACAGAAGAGAATGCTGGGTATGCTAATAGCATTCAGCTTATGGTCTTTAGGATAATTTTGTCCTCAAAATATTCACTCATTCTATGCATTGTAACTTAGAACCTCTTTCTACTTGTGTAATAAATCTTCAATTTACAGAAACACTATACATCAATTTATTTATTTTACAGTGTGTAAAATTTTAGTTTTGATTTATCTTCCATATAGTGTTTATTTTTTTTCCTAGAGGGTCCCTTTAGGTTCCAGTTTTAGAACCTAGGGCTCTGATACCATTCTGTAGTGCTCTGCTTTCTCGGCAGAGCACTAAGTCCTAAAATGTAACAACAAAATGACATTTATATTTATTCTGATTTTCAGGATTCGTTTATTTATGCATTAACGAGAGGGTTACATCGAAAAATACTTGAACTTTAAGCAAGCTGAAAATAGTCCCTGAATCCTTACTCCTGTAGCCTTTCCTTTCCCTCGTCTGAGCCTCGTCTGAGCCTTGATGCCAATTCGGATGATCCACCCTGCCAACCAGCATTGAACCTGCTGGCCCTAGGAAACCGACGGGTTTCCTAGCCCCTGAGCCCACGTGCCGATAAACCCCATAGAAACTTCCTTGTTTGATGAGTCACAATTCTTCCTCTGGAGTTAACCCCCTCCTCCAGTTTTCTTCCCCCTCTGTTCCAGCATCTTCTTTCCTCCCTTCTTTTGTAAAAATTCTCTCCCGAATACTCTCCAAAAATAATCCCCCTCTTCAACCATTCGATCCCCCTCCTTATACCTCCTTCCCCTCCTTTCTTCCACCGCCTTCCCTTCTTCTACCGCTTCCTTCATATTTAAAATAATAAGTATTATTTAGTTCTTTCTTGGGCAGTTCAACTAGTTCAGGTTATTTAAGACATTCGTTGTACGCAATTAATTTTTCTTGAGTTGTACAATTCTTCACCCCGGATGAGATGGTGGGAAATTACTAGATGCTTATCCTATTGAATTGAACGTGTAAATTCTAAAACATAACCAACTGTCATAAAATTACACCAATATTATTTGTTTAAGTTTTATGCTGAATGGTAAAATAATGGTAATAATAGTATTGTCAATTATTATATGTTATTAATAACTTAATAATAAGTACTTAATAATAAACACTAATAATATACAATAATAATAATAGATAATAACAACAAAATAAAATAATAATAACTATTATTAATCAATAAATCATTAATTGCAGTATTATTATTAATTGATTGAAATGATAACATTGACATGTTTATGTTTATTCTTAAGTCCCCTCGCACATTGATTTTTAATAAATAAGGTACATTTACAGGTTTAAATAAATCACAATTACTTAGTTAACCCATCCAACTATTTAATGTTTTTCAATTAATATTTCATACTAGCGTGCATGTGTGAGGTATGCATGCATGGCCAGTACATGCACATGCTGCACATGTACTATAACCAAAACACCTAAATTCTAGCTGATACAAATAATATTTCACACAACAAGACAAATATACAGATATAATATGATTTCTTTTGATATTCAGAATTATTTAACAGTTATTTTCTTATTAATCAGTCAATTAAGATTGGTACCTACCATCACTAATCCGGTATCATAAATGTCCAACACTCAACAATAATAATTAATGTGTCAAACCATCCTAACCTACGTCCGCATCCTCCCTTTCCTTCCTCTGCTAGTACAAAGTGGATGCCAGCTGTACTGACCTTCCCACACAGAACCTGAGAGCGGTAGCGTCGGCTAACTAGTGGACCTAGCCTCTCCTAGCAGGCATCCGACCATCGTCATCACAACAACTTGGGGAGCGTGTCTCAGCACTGCCCTCCCATGACCTCAGGTATCAAAGTGACATAGGGTGGGAAATGCATCCATCCCTCTCAACATACTGGGTATATACTCCATCAAACCATACTGCGTTGCTATTGAGTTTATTGGTACGTGTCATTGTACAATCTCTTAGCAATTAAGGCTCTCTTCAAGATATGTATTAAGTCATACTTTGCATCACACACTTGGCTATCACATAGCCCCTGTACCCTGCAGGTTAGCACTATGTAAACATGCATTCATAACAATATTAAATCAACAGCTGGTCCATATTATCAACATTATTTCCTTTCATCACATAAAATCATAAAATCAATCGCATCATGGATGGGTGCCCATGTAACACATCATACATATCACATCATATCAAGGATTACAATCAAATATATGTTTTTGTTATGAAATAAATGAATATGATGACGACTACCGGATGGTAATCGCATAAGCACAATAATTTCATATAAATGATAATCATCATAACATCATAATCAAAGCATCTACACAGGCATGTTAATCGTCGTAACATCATAATCAAAGCATAAATATAAGCATGATAACATCATAATATCATAATCAAAGCATAATCCTGATAACATCATAACATCAGTAAATAATCACATATAACATGCCAAAATATAGTTTATGAAGTATAGTTGAGTCCACAGATAATAAGTAAATACAGTGTAATAATTCTGAGTGATAAATATGCCGAATTTAAAATATGGGGCACTACACTTCTACTCAATGGTTGATGGCTCCATGTTCGGCACCCTGCTTGATGGCTATTGGCACGAGCTCCTCTTCTTTACAAATTTATTGAACTACCATTCCCTGGAAATGCATTACATAGCGACAGGTCATATGGCCGCATCTCACTTAATAAAACCACTATTAGTTTCGAGGTTCAAACTTATATCTCTCATTATTGAACATCTCATTGATTGGTTTGGCAATTAATAAAAACAAAGGAATAATGCATTCCTGTTGTATTTAGCGCCCTCTATCCTTTGACGTTAAATGACATACACTCTATAAAATAGAATATACAGAACCTAATATATAAGAAGAATATGTATGGCGTTCAAGTCCATAATATTCTTAATATATTCAACACAATCTATAATATTTCTTCACTCATAATATTTTTCAACCGTACTCTTCACCTAATTTGCACAACTTATCGGAGTTCTTCTTCATGGATTGAAAAGCAACGATTCTATAAGTCAAGAGTTGTGTCTCTTATTCAACGATTTTAATATGTAGTTTCTCATAGTTTTGATGGCTTCATCAAATCTTTAAAAGAACAAGAGAGGGCAAACCAAATGGAAATACGAACCATCTCTGACTTTCGTTGATATAGGAAACTTGATCTTTCTTTATTCCATATGAACTGCTCATTTAATTCAACAACGACTGTTGATGTATTTGTAACTTCGGAATGTATTCATCCGTATTTCTTATATATTGTAACCCGATGTTTATTCCAGGTTGTATTGTAATGTATTTGAGTCATGTCATACCCCAATGTTTATTCCGGGAAGTTTCTATAATGAGAAAGTCATGTCAAGTCATTGTGGGTAACCCTCCTATTGGTCAAGGGTTAAAGTCCCCACAGTTGTGGGGCCCTTGGGTTATTAGACTATCCTAGTGAAGTCGACCCTAGGTGATTCATTGTAATTCGGGGAAATAGTCCCCACCATTGTGTTACCCTCCTATTGGTCGGAGGAGGCAAAGTCCCCACAAGTGGTGGGGCACTAGGGTTATTAGACACTCCTAGAGATGTCGGCTCTAGTAAGTAATTGTTAAGTGAGGCTGACATGTTGGAGTGCATTTCAAGTGAATTAAAGAATATAAATAGAGAGTGAGCCTCTCTATTTATTACACTTGCAATACTCATACACACTCACTCATTGGGGCGCATGAGTGAGAGAGGAGAAGCTCTTTTAGTGTGAGAGAGAGAGACTGCTGCTGTCGGGAGATCACTTACTGTTTTGGGGATTTTCTATTTTGGTGCTGATTCTATCTCTGAGGAAGTTGCGGGGTTTTCACCATTTATGGTTTCCCCGAGGATAAACACTACGGTTCATTGTCTCTTGTGTTGTGCTTATGTTTTATTGCTATGCATGTTATTCACTCAGTAAAGATCCTAACATAATGCTAGCTTAAATGATGAAATTCTAACAATGACGATCATGGACATTCAACACTGCTCCATATATTCACAACGTAGCAACATCTTTATCTTTAACTCACATCACAACCCTTTGGATTATTCATGCTCTGATATTACTATTCTCTTGGTCTGAAAATCTTTATAAATTTGCTCCACTCAACTTCTTAAGAGTTGTTCCAATGAACTGATTTATTTTCAAGAATATACATAGCTTCAATAGGAAGTCTGCAAAACATGACTCCTTTGCCTATTTCCATATCATTACTAGACTCCTCCTCAATAAGTGTAACATCCCCTCAGAACGCGACCGAAAAACGTGGTGTAAGTAAAAGGCATTGTAAGTATGAAAAATAACTCATCAAAATTATAGATGAAATTTAATACTGCTAGGAGACTGAAAGCGTGTGCGACTAAAAAAACGATATTGGGGACGAATCCACTAGGGGGAGGGTTTCAATGAATAGTTATTTAGTGATGATATGAGTCACCTGAGTAACAAACATTGATGGAAGAGCGAATTGTTGGGGTTCATTTTGATGGTATAAAAACACTTAAAGGTCCTCCTCAGGGAAGGTCCCTCTTAAACAGAATGATGGATGGACCTACATAGATATTGATGATCAATTTTATATTTCTACAAGTATAAAAACATAGTTAGGTAATGCTGCTAAAATATTATGGAAAATACTATATTTTACTACATTTCTTACAAGGCCAAGTTTGATCTATTAATAGTACAAAGAATATATTTTAACTAAAAAAATAATAATAATAACTAGTTTATAACCACACATTTTATATATATATATATGAGATTTTGAGAAAACTCTTATCCTATAAATTAACTTTAATAACTAATATCATAGTTATTTTTAGTTTTAAGACAGCACCTTTGAGGAGTGGCGAGTTACTAGTAGAGATGGTCGAAACTACTTTTAGTTATAAGAAATCAATGTTGAGGAGTGGCTAGTTAATTAAAGAGATAGTTGTTGGACTTGATAAAAACACTTGGCATCTTGTGCTTGCCATTTGTCTCCCTGACAAACCCATGGGTCGTTTTTAAAAAGAAGGTAGTGCAGCGATTTGGGGGTGTGCTTATCCCAGGAAGAGCTCTGCCTTTGGGGGAAATGATCTTGGCATTCCAAGCTCTGCGTTTTCTTTGAAGAGAAGCTCTCTACAAATCCCTCTGCCATGCATGGTGATTTGGACTTGGAGATTTGTATGCAATTCGATTTGAGTTTGATATGGCGATCTGGTATGTGATTTGCTTTGAAGTTTGATATGTGATTTGCTTTTAAGTCTGATATGCGATTTGGTTTAAGATGATATGGAAATCGCATGCTCCGCCAAACGTTGTTTATTTATTCCATTTGGTGATAGTTTATTTGTTTTTAGTATGCCATGAACTGGTGATCGCATGCTCTGTAAAACGTTGTTTATTTATGCGATCTGTTGATAGTTAATTTGCTAAAATTTGTTTCTGGTTATGCCACGATCTGGTGATTGTATGCTAGCTGGTCAAATGCTGTTTAATATTCGATCTGGTGAATAGTGATTGTATGATCTGTGCCTTGATTAAAAACGCTATGTTATATGCCATGATTTTTATCAAACTGGAGATTGTAGTCTTGTCAAAACGCTACTTTACAATATCAATCTGGGGTTTTAGCTACAATCTGTTTGTTGATGCCACGATTTTTCCAGAAGAGAAACTATCAGGCTTCGATACTGGATTTAATACTATGCTTGATAATGTCACTGTCTTTTAAAGCCACGATTCAGAAGGGGAAATCAATTTTTGGTTTTAGCTATTGGCTCAGGTTTATTTCCTTATTAAAATACCTGCCTTTTATGCCACGTTTTTCAGAAAATCGATTCTCTGGTTTGACTTATGGTTGAGTACTGTTTTTTCTTAATCTCTCTCTAAGCCACCACGATTCCAGAAGTTGATTTGGGTTATTTTGTGTGGAGATTGATGTCGTGTAAAACACTGTCTGCACCATGATTCAAGATCTAGCTACCAATGATAGCTTGTTTTTACGCATGTCTGAACTCTATTTATCTTGGCCACGATTTTAGATCTAGAATGTGCCTTGGATTATTATTCTTTGAGTTTATTGTCCAACAATTTTCATATCTGAAATGTGCTTGGGTTTTAATGATTTTCTGGAATGATTTTCATTATGCCACGATTTCCAGAAAATGGTTTCGATCCAGAGTATTGATTTTTATTTCTCATGGATTTATTTCCAAAACGTTTTTACCCAATAGCATATGTAGATTGTATTGCTGGACTGGATCTATTGCCGGAAAGTTTGTTTACCCAACTCTGTTTGTAGATTGTATTGTTGGATTGGATTTATTGCCAAAAACATTTTTTACCCATTACCATATGTAGATTGTGTCGTTGGTTTGATATATTTACAAACTGTTTTGTTTACCAACAATGTATATGTTTTTCCATCGCTGGTTCGGATCTATCGCTGAACTATTATTAAGCACCTGCGTTTTTGATAGATCTATTTGTTTTATTGTTGAAAATATGTTTCTGCTGATAGAAATGGTTGCCTGTGTTTTAATAAACTTTCAACAAATATTTTGTTAATAATATCTGAAGGTTGAAAAGTTCCCAATGTTCGGTCTTGCTGGTAATTCATAAGATTGGCTTCGACATTTTGATTATCATGTTAACGCATGCGCCTTGAAATATATTTGATGGCTAAATATTTTCGAGGGTTGTTGTTTTTAATTATACTCCTTAATGAAAAAGGTTTCATACATAACTTTAAATCTGAAAGGAATTGATATTAAATATTATAGATGGGTACTTTATATAGGAAAGGTCGTCATTTTAAGTGTATGAATATTCTACTAAATAGTTTATGTGATTACCCTCTTGACTTTGTAGGTAACTTATAATTACTTTTGGGTATAAGTAAATTGGTAAATAAAAGCCTATTATTGAATGGTGAATACATTACATACTAGTATACTCTTGAATTTTGGGTAGATATTTGTATCCATTCATTTAAATAATAGTGTTAACATGTCCTTTGGTTAAGGACAAAACATGATGAGGGCTTAATCATGTTTAATGGTTTTAAAATTCAAAGGTTACGACGACTGAGAGTTCTAAGTCTCATAATCATAGGCAAAGTATTCCATTTGGATATAACACTATTTTAACTTGAAATGCTTGGAGAATGTTTTCTCACATCCTTACCTTAGTGGATTCGTCGCCCAGCTCAGGGGTGGCTTTAGACGGGGAAAACATACGTCGAATGAAGCCTACGGTTGGGTGGAAATTCGTGTACACGTTTTCAGTCGCCTAGGCTAAAGTAACATTAAAGAAGTATCGATGATGTTAAAATTGATGATCATGCAGTTTACATGTTTTATAGCACTAATATGTAAATTGAGTGTTGGTTTCNTGTTGGTTGCAGAACTATGGCTCGTTGATGGCAGGTTATTGGAAGACTCTAGAAAGACAGTATAATTTTTCTAATTATAAAGCATTATTTCTTTAATAGTTAAAATTGGTTAGATGAAGTTAATTATCTGGTTCTACTAATTATGCTGAGATTGCAGGATTTCCAGGGTGGGTGCATAAACTATGTCCTGAGGTGCTGAATGACGTCGAGATATCTCTTGAGAGACACCGTGACTCACGCATAGTACTTTGTTATGATGGAGGTCAGAGTCGATTAAAAGAAAAGGTTTAATGTGAAATAGCTAACCCATTTGAAGGATATCCTAGCGTCTCGTATAAAGGTTGTGCTCCATTATAAGATATTTATGTATTAAAGTGATTTGATAAACCTTAATGTAAAAGGATGATATAGTTCGATAGTAAACAATTTTCTTTGTTAAGCATGTTCAAATGTATATAATGTAACCCTACTAAATGAATGATTCGATGATTCAAATATATCTGATTAAAAGTATAATGTTTGGGTAACAATGAAATTGACAACAATGCTTACAATTACGGGACTAACACAATTGGCTTGTTACATATAGTAAAAAAAAAAAAAAATTTACCCCATTTGCTCCGAATTTACTAAGGGGATTTCGGGGTATGTGACAGTTCTACAAATGCCTTGATTTTTTTTGCAATTTCGATCAAGTTTTCATCTTGTGGTATAAAGCTGAAATCTTTGATAAAATTCTCTCTTAGTTCATGCCATAGAAATGTTTCACCTCAAGCCTCTTCGATTTTGATGGAAACAGGTGTGGCCATGTATGTTCATCCTTATACCCAAGTCTTTTCCATTCGTTTTCACATGTTCTTATGTGGTCTTCTGCATACTATCCTTGGATAAATAAAGGTATTTGGGCCTGGTTGGTTAAATTCTTTCCTTCAAATATTTCTATAAAGTAAGTCAAGGTTGTTTTCCATGTATGCAGTCTTGATTGATGGGTATCCCACCATCTAGAAGCTTGTCCTGTGAAAGTTTCCACTAGGATTTGGATTCGGCCATGTTCACCAATGTTCCTGGATACTTGTTCAATGTGCATAGTTGGTGATTCTCTTTCCTTATATCTTGGGATTTGTGTGATATTTACATTTGTTGGTTTGAGGTTAGGATATTCCCTAGTTTTCTTTTCAAATATTTTTGGGATGATGGACACCACAAAGCATTGTCGAAATGGTTTCTTTTGTACTTTTTGAATGGTCCAGCATCCTCTTTCTCGTGTTTCGTAGTTCTCGACTTCCCAATCATATAATTCTACATATGAGTTGTACCCTACTGAATCTTGATTCCCTAAGTGCAATTCACCATAGATATAAGGTTCTGTGTAGTCCTCATTGTTTTGTATCTGATATAGTTGTCAGATGTTGACTTCTTTGTCAATAGGTTCTATCCAAGGTTCTCCTTGGGATGGATGGATAGGTACTATAACTTTTTGTCGATTCCTTTTTAGTTTTATCCTTTCCTTGTCTAAGGATATCGATGCTTTCATTTTTCTTCCCCAAGGTCGACCTACTAACATTGGGAAGGAGCTATATCCTTCCTTAGGGTCAATAATTTCAAAGTCGACTTTAGTCGACATTCCTTTCATCGTCATGTCGACATTTTTCTAGACTCCGATAGGTTCAATCAGGCCTTGGTCAGCTAGTTTCAGGTATATGCCTGACTCGTATAGTGGAGGTCTGCCCAACTGTTCCCAAGTATCATGAATCATAATGTTTACTTGTGATCCTAATTCGAGCATAATTTGTCGGACATGGTACCCTTCAATTTCTAGGCTGACAAGTGGGTCGGCATCACTTTTGTCTTTTTGGTTTAGGCTGCAGATATTCTTTGTTTGTTTTTCGGTGTTATTGTTGTGTTTTATTTTATACAATAAGTCGATGAATTGAGATACTGTTTTATCCTTTTGTACTAAGTGTATTAATTCTTTTATTGTGCTTTATCGATTATTGTCAACTTCTTCCTATCGAGCAAATTATCTAAATACATTCGTTGTGTCTTTATACAGTTGTTTTTGTTTAACTGGGTCAGGATAATCATTCTTTTTTTTTATTTTGTGTGTTCGTGGATTATCATCCCCAATTTTTGTCCTTTGTCGTGCTACTATATGAAAATTATTTGTATTGATAATATCATGTTTTTGTATGCACAACAAGACATTAACATTTTTCTTTTTATTTATTTTTTCAAGCATAGTAGGGAAATCCTCTAATAAGTGATCCCCTACTCCACAGAAAGTACAGAATTTTAAGTCAGTTATGTCCTTGTATGGACAGTCTGCGTATTGGTGACCTTCTTTATAGCACGTGAAACATTGGATGGGCCGACATGGTTGGCTGTCGCGATTCCTATAGAATTGACCTCAACCTCCATATCCTCCACGTTGGTTGTCGAACCGGTGCTCATACCAAAGACCATCATACCTTTGATTATTTTGTTCACTTTGAGCATTGCTTCATTGATTGTTCTCGTTGTTCTGCGCAAATGCGTTCATTTGATAGACTGCCTGGTAATTTTGTCGATTCTTTAGGTTCAGGGGGTAGTCGGTAGTGGTATGATTTTTAGTTTCACAGATTGTGCATCACAATGCTTTACCATTCTTCATGTTGAATGGGCAATATTTTGTGGTGTGCTCTCCATGCTCTTGGAAGATGTCACAAAAAAAATTTGTTTGCACAAATCGAATGTGAGGTCGGCTGATGGCCTGTCGACAGTTATCTTTCTAATGTCTAGATGTTGAGCATTTCATGCACCAGAAGTCCTAACTCTTAAGGTTTATCCATTTTAATGATTTATGCATGATCTCGAGCTGTTCTTCTAGTCTATTATCTGTGGGATATGTTGGGAAGTCTTCATCCATCTCTACTTGTAAGTCTTTAGTAAGCACATATTCATATGTCTTGAATGTCTCTAGGCTTATATGCAGCCATATTTTCTATGAAAGGCCTGAAAGAAACCATTGAATTAACAATTGTTTGTCAATTACATAATCGAGTTGGCTGAGAAGGTCTTTCCAGCGTTTGCTGTAGTCGTGGGAAAATTCTGCTCGATTTTGTGATGTCGTTTTTAATTTCTTAGCTACTAGATGTTTTGCATCTGGGGTTTTAAACAAAGATAAGAATTGTTCTTTGATTTCTGCTTTAGTTACTCGAGGGGTTCTTTCAGAAAAGGTCATATACCATGTTAATGCTCTTTTCCTCAAGGCACCAGCGAACTGCGCCATCTGTATATCTTCATCTGTGACTTGTTTTTCCTCCCATGTCGACTCGTAGATGAACCAATGTCGTATGGGATCTTTGTCACCCTCATATACAGGGATATATGCTGATCCATGACCAATGTCGGATTCGCTGTCACTGTCTTCTTCAGGAGATGGCAGTGGTGGGGGTGGTGGTGAGGGTAGTGGGATGTTTTGTTTATCTTTTTGTGTAGAGATGTTTTCGATGGAACTCTCATTTCCATAGGTTTTTTTGTCTGTCATTTCTTCTCCGACAAGCAGTCAATCGGGGTCGACTTCTTCTGTCGATGTCCAACTACAATTATTTTTCTACATGTCAGATTTTTCTATATTCTCCAAAGTTATTTTTGGCAGGGGGAGCACTCCTTCGTGTCTCGAGTAAAGTAAGTGGATACTTCAGTTATAAGGATATGCCTGAAGCATGACCTAGTTTCCTTCTTCCGATCGATGGATATGTAGATGACTATCATTGTTTACCTCGTCGTCTAGTCGGCTCCATATACCAAACTCACCAGCTCTTAGTCTGATGTCCTATTCGAAAATGGCTTGTATTCTAGTACTCAGATCATTGGAGATAGAAGTCTTATCTCTTGAGGTACTTATATTTGGAGAGCTTCTCGCTACTCTATCCATAGATCTTCTTCCATGGGTGATGCTTCTTCATCAATGCCTTCTTCCTGTCGTTCATGACCAGACTTTGGAGGATTTCTTTCTTGGTCGGTCACCCTAGTACTCATTCCTCTTTGTAGTGATAGATCTCTTTCTCTTCTTTCTTCCCTCCTTTTCAGCCTCTTCTCTCTCTCTATCTTCTGTAAATTCATCATACCTTTTTGTATCACTGTCCATTTGATTTCCCTTTTAGGTGGACTTTTCATTGTTGGTGATGGTACCTTTATTTAGTCGACTAGAATCCCTTTTTACTTTACCCCGAAATACAACCAGCTACCCCCCATTGCCTACCCGATGCTTTAGAAATCTCAAATAGTTATGTTTAATTGCTTAAGAAATATTCCCACTCCCTTTTAGTGATGAATTTCTCCCACTTATTTTGTTTCTCTGCCCAGTTGGTATTTTCTGGTGGTTCACATAGTGATGGATGAGGTTCGACAATATGACCCACTCCTTTTTCTATCAGGAACTTGAACAACAAGGTCTGTAAGGAGCACAGGAACTTCTTGGTAAGGTGTGTATAGAATTTCTTCTGAATGGTCTCTACCGAAGTTATTTCTTATATATCTTGCTCCTCATAGAAATTGTCGATGATCTTTTCAAACCACTATGACAGGTTTGTCCTTCCTCGTCGAATTAGTTTCTCTAGCAGTTGTTGTTCTTTATTCGCTTCTGGATTTTTCATATAGAAGTTTCTTTAAGACCTGGGGTACCGATTCTACGAACTTCTCATGGGTTTCAATAAAGAATCTCTCTTTTTCCTGAGCAATCGTTAATCTGTTTCTTTGCATGTAAGTTTGCAAATAATTTGCTATCTTGCGCTTCCACTAATCCTTAATTTCCTTTTCTGATATCATCTGCTTGTATTCATCTCAGACATGTATTATCAGCAATGGAACCAATGTTGTAATCTCACATATCACAAAGGGTTAACAATAATACACATTTATAAGCATACAAACATATCAGAGACAAGAGATAAGAACACCAGTGTAAGAATAATAGATTATATTATACATGATAGTTCATACAATACACAGAACTGAACCGAGTTCTCCACTAGCTCAACAGCCTAATATATATCATTTACAAACAGTTACAAATAACTACATGTCGGTTGATCAACCGACATGACATTAGGTGTCCAACCTAATCTCTAATTAGTTAGTTGATCGACTTAGTCAACTAGCTCCTCCAACACTATCCAACTAAAGTCTAAACATCAGTGAATAAATCTCACTAAGTCATGAGGCTTATGTACCTAAATAAAATTTAAATATTATAAGTTAACTGCGTGATATGAAATAATAGAATAAACAATATCATCATATTATTATATTTCAATGCAAAAAAAAATCAAGCCACTCAGTATACACAAAGTTTTGAATAGAAAAATGTGGAAAACCACAGCAGCCATGCATCTCATAAAATAGAACCTAGTGGTGTCCTAGAGAAATAATATAGAGGGTTCCTTTTGATTTTCCTTGTATTTGAAAGAGTGGAAGTGGTTTGTAATTTCTATGTTTTTCTAGAAATGGTAGAAAAATCATTAAGAAACATTTATGAAAAATCTCTATCTCTATGATCTCATTTGATTTGTTTTGCTTCTTTTTCTGAGATGTTACATGGTTGGGTAATGATGAATAGATGCCAAAATAAGGAATTCTTTATACATTTCTGATTTTAGTTTTGTTATTTACTATATATTTCTTGAACTTTGCCTTGTTTTTTTCTAATTCAAGCATGGCAGAGACAAACTTGATTATGAAGGATCCTGAAAGAAATTGTATCAACACCTTATATGTTTTCATTGATTCCTATCAGTAATTATTAGGAAGATTCATGAATATTGTAAAGTGTGAGACATCCCCTTGCAGTGTGAAAAAATGAGCTAAAAATCACAAATTTTAAAAGTTGAACCAAACGCATTTCCTGTTGATAATGATATTTCCTATCTAGTCTTGTAACCTTATGCTTTAGAATCCTTATCTTCAAAGTTTAAAACATAGATAAACCAAAAAATGCATATAATAAAAAAATTCACAACCGTTTCAATATTGCTAAAGTGGAAACACCCAAACTTCGAAAATAATGGCTTTTTGGCTTCTTTTCATGCAAGCTAATCAAAATATGATTAGTGTTCCAAACCTACACCAAAAAAAATGACATTACCTTAAGACTACTTGTTTAATATTGAAATTTTATCACTCATGGTGAGCCTTTCAAGAACTTAACTGAAATTCAAGGTGGGAGAACAGGAATAGCCCTCAAGTGCAAAGCTCTAAAAGGTCACAAAATGCTTGCTATAATAGATCATTGCAATGTTGAAAGGGGCCTAGACCAAAGTAAAATGGTGACAACACATTTAGCCCTAAAGATTCTTCCAAATTCTCTAGAGAGCTACTTGAATAAGTCATGACTAGATACTTTTAACTTTGATCTTATTAAACATGAGATATCATGCAAAATATTGAAAAAAAACTATTGGAGTAGACAACTAAGATAAAAAATAAGGTGATGAAAATTGTTGAATAGGAGTCATGGAATTGAAATCAATAAACAATAGAGCACCGGTTAATCACATTTACTTCTGGACAAAAACCTTGAAGCAACATTAAAGTATAAATTACAACGAACAATCTGTATAAAAATCGTTTGAGCATGAAAGGTGAACAATGACATAAGTTAGGGTTTTTGTTGTTTGGTAGAGAGTTAGAGTAAAAACAAAGAAATAGTGGAAACCGAGTCTCCTTAAGCAGCGATTGCTTATGGGAAGGTGATGTCCCTGCTCTGCACGTTTCCTCCAAAAATGGCATGCCAATTTTTGTTTTTATTTATTTATTTTGTTTCATGCAGGAATCATTTTCTGTTGCATGAAATAGACCCCTATATCTAGGATCTGTTTCATCTTCCCATCTAATCATGATGACTTAGTGGTTAGAGGATCTCCTAATCTCAACTTTCCCATCAAATATGTGAATATATTAGCCTTGTTGTCGAATGTGCAAAAGAGACAGCAAGCTTATATATGACTCTAGAAGATAGAGAACATTCTACAACATAAAATCAGGAAATTCACACAATATTAATGGGATAGCAGATTCAAACAACATGTCAACCTCAACATCATCAACCTCTTTCTTTTGTACAGGCTTCCAAAGAGAGTTTAATGTTGTCTTTCTTTATTTTATTGACATAACTTGAGATGAACTTCCAATTTCATCCTGATTGAAGAAAATAAGGAGAAGGGTTTGTAATTCAATGCAATTTCTATTTAAATGTGTTGTCTTTTTTTTCATTCATCTTCTTAGCCTTTTTCATTCTGTCATAATCTTTTTGAAGCATCTCCTTGAGATCTATAGACATCCCTAAGCATCCCTCAACACCACCTCCTCTAGCATTACTAATTGGAAGTAGGTGATCCATCACTCTTATTTAAGACCCATCAAAATCAACATTACATAATTTTCATTTTAGATATATTTTAGTGGACCCATCCAGTTTCTCCACATATTATCATTCTTCTGCTATTAATTTTTGAGGTGCCATGGAAAACGTTTCTACATTTTTTGTTTTCAAAGACCATGTTCAGAATGCTAATTTATAAGATGTATTTTTTTTAGTTGTATAGCATTTATGCTTTATGAGGCATTCATTAAAACTGTAAAGTTCATTGTTTGTGAAAAATTCATATGATTCAAGAATAAAAAGCTAAAGTCTACATATCTATAAAAAATGATGCAAAAAAAAAAAAAATTAAGATTAAAATACCTATGTTCTTACTTCACAGTTCACACTACATATTTGTAGAGTTGTAGACCATGGGGTAAAAGGGTATCCTATGAAATTCCAAAAGCTTAGAAAACAAAAGATGCTAAAACATTTGATATGACACCTCAAAAATCAATAGAAGAAGGACGGCAATATGTGGATAAATAGCATGGGTCCATTGGAAGACATATGAAATGCAAATTATGTAATGCTGATTTTTTTGGGTATTTAACAAGAGTGATGGATCACCTACTTTCAATTGGTAATGGTAGGTGGTGTTGAGGGTTTCCCTTAATTGGATTTCAAGAATGTTCTAGCATCCTCAAAAGAAATTGTAAGCTAGTTCACCCTCTTCCCCACAACTTAGGTAAAAAATTCAATGATTTTTGTGTTGTAATAGTTGAGAATGAGTCTCGACTCTTTACTATGATAGCTTCATGCTTTGGAGTTAAGATTGTCTATGGGTCAGCCTACGGGTCAGCTTCTATGAATCCACAGAAATTCATTATCTACGGGTCAGCCTCTATGAATCCTGCATGGGTCTCTCTGCATTATTGAATTTAATTTTGAAAATATAGTTTGTCTATCATATTTTTTTATAAAACAAATTTCAATTTATTTGACCAAGAAATGGCATTTATTCTCCCATTGTAATTAAAAGATACTTGGCACCAGTTCTAATTTCTCCTCCAACAAGGCTGTAAATTTTCCCATATGGGATTAATGTCATGTCTTTTACATATATACCTTCCTTTGATTACCTGGGTAAACTTGTTTAACTTGTTGTATGTACTATAACATCATTATCATGTTTTTCCATTAATAAAAGAAACTCAAGATCTTTCCCAAAGTAGTTTTCTTCTTTCTCTATGATAGGTGTTTGTAGTTTTGTATTGCTTTCTTTAATAGGGACATAGCTACCTCTAGAGTTTGAACAGCTCTGGTTACTGAAGGTTCAAAATAATTTTTACCTGGAACATTAGCTATCAACTTATCCTAAAAATGTAACACGTATCAGGTTCACTAGTTCTCCATGGACTAGTTCACTATACAGTGAGGATGAGAATTTTGAAAATTTTACAATTGGTCATTCAATGACAAAAATACTTATGACTTGAATTTTCATTATTATTCCATTGATTAACATGGGAACTAGGTAAAGAATGTACAAGGTTCACAAATTTTTGGAATGATATTTGTTTACCCTGTGAAATATTAACAAGTTTAGACATATCTGACTCAAAACTTAATTTTGATTTCCTACTTAGTTGTGGTTCTACTTCTTCTTCGCGTTCATCTTATTCAATGTCACAACCTACTTTTGGCAACTATTTTAAACACAATTGAACACATAAGTTTTCCCTTCCTTCAATTAACACTTGGAGTGTTTCTTGTCTAGTCCATTTTCCTTAAGTGAAACACAAATACACATGTTTTCTCTTCCTTCAAATAACACTTGGAGTGTTTCTTGTGGTAGTCCAATTTCCTTAAAGCTAGAACACAGATGTAATATGGGGGTTTTACCCTCTTCATTTGCTTCTTTCCTTCATAGTATAATTCTGGGTATATAAAGCCAAATTCAAATATTATGCAGCTCTATTTTAGTCAGTAAACATGTTTTCAGTTTTCTTGCATTCATTGTAAAAGGTACTCGGCTTAATTGTGCACTATCTCTGTGGACTATTTTACTGTATAATGAGGATGACAATTTTGAAAATTTAACAGTTTGTCATTCCATGAAAAAATTCCTTATGACTTTAATTTTTATTATTATTCCATTGATTACATGGGAACTAGGTAAATAATGTACAAGGTTCAAGAATTTTTGGAATGATCTTTGTTGACCAAATGAAATATTAACAAGTTTCTGGACATACCTGGCTCAAAGCTTAATTTTTATTTCCTACTTAGTTATTGTTCTACTTCTTCTTCTTTAGGTTCATCTTCTTCGATGTCACAACCTACTTTTGGCAACTATTTTAAACTCAATTGAACACATAAGTTTTCTCTTCCTTCAAATAACACTTGGAGTGTTTCTTGTGGTATTCCAATTGCCTTTAGCTAGAACACGGATGGAATATGGGGGTTTTCCCCTCTTCATTTGTCTCTTTCCTTAGTAGTAGAAATATTGGGTATATAAAGCCAAATTCAGTATTCTGCAGCTGTATTTTAGTTGGAAAACATGAATAGGTGCCCAGATATGCTACTGCAATTGTCAGTGATACACTCACTAAAGATATGGACCAGTCGTAATATTTCTTCCCTATCACTTTGTAATCCTTCCACTGTCTACATGGAACTATCAAAGCATCTACTAGAGAAAGTAGAAATACAAGAACTATTTCACAGTTCTTAAAAAAGAGGAGAAAATAATAAAGCAATTCCAAACCTAAACACATTAAAGAAGTAGTTCAAGGCAAATCAAACAAAAATATTCTCATATATAAGGACATTGGGAGTATATCTTCATGGTGTTGATGTCACATACATAGAGATGTTTCAACGAAACATATGCCTCACTTCATTAGAATCTGCAGCATTTAGCTAAAACATTATTTTTGTAGTCTTATATAGATTTTCTTATATGAACTAGTGGAAATATTTGTTCCTTTTAAGCCTTCCATTCTATACATGGAGCTATCATGTACAAAAAAAATGAGAAATACAAGAACTGTCCAGCACTTCTTAAAAGTGGGGAGAAAAAAATGAAACAATTCCAAAATTAGACGCAATAAAAAAATAGTTCAAGACAAATCAAACATCACTGTTCATTTAAATAAGGACATTGAGAGGATTAAATCTTCAGATTCTAATGTCACAATGAATTCTACAATAGTTATCTACAAGAAATTCATTGATCCCATGCTTTGATAAAAATGGGTTGCTAGTAGTTATTGTTCGACATCTTTTTCCAAGCATTGGAGGAAATACACTGGTGCTAGCAAAATGTTGTATCAGAGTTTACAAGAAAATGCATAATGCAAAATAGGAAATCTAGCAAAAATATGCATGTTAAATATGTGTTACTAACACACATCTGACACATCATGCAATATGCAGGGTTCAATGAAACTTTACGGAAGGGAAACATCACTCATCATGAATACATTCATGTAGTTGTTTATCTGTATTATTTTATTGTTTTCCTTTCCATTTATACAAATTTTCCTTTGTTAATAATGAACCTATAAATTTGACATTGCAACAGGTTGGAAAGAGATGAGATGTCGAACTAAACCAGATTGATTTGTTTGAGGTTAAAGTATCCTGGTGGAAATGGAGAACACGTTTTCAGTAGAGATATGTATAGACTTGGACAACTCCTTGACTTTTTTAGAATGTTGTCCTTCTACTTCACTACTGGTGTCTTTTATGTTTGTATGATGGTTAGTAATGAGGTATGTTCTATAACACATTACTTTTGCAAGTGCTTATGGTTTCATGAGGAAGGTCAATGAAGAAGGACTTCTAATTAGTAAACCAATTGGTAATGGAACATATTAAGTGTTTGTTGTACCACTTTGAAATTTTGATTTGATTTGTACAAAATAATATGATAATTGTTGTTGCATTACTTTGGAAAATTGTTTCATAACAAGTTTTGGGTTCATATTAGGCCAGGAATATGCCATGTTCATGGCTTTTCTTGCTCGAATAAATTCATTCATAAGTTTTGTTCTTGGGCATTAATGACCATGTGTTTTCTTGTATGAGAAAGATATTTTCATGGGGTAAAATCATTGCCAGAATTTCTGCAAGTAAACCATTAAGAAATTGATTTCATGGAGAGAAATTGTAGTGCATAATGCCTACAATACAACTCAGCAAGCAAGTTATCTCACAAAGGAAGAAACTTTTCCTATATTGATTAAGAATGTAGCCTCCCATGCAACCAATAAATGTGTTTCAAGAAATGATTCAACCAACCAACACATTATTGCAAAATGTTTTAGGCATAAAATACAATCCTGTGTTTGCCTTGTGAATGGTGCATTTCCTTTGCCAACATAACTTTGGGTGGGAAATGGTTGTGGGGTTAATTCAAGACATTTTTGGGCATGGCATATCTTGACCTTGGATGTACTTACCTTTCTTCCTATATATAATTGTGACATCAATCCCTTTATATGGGAAAATCACTCCCCCAAAAAACTTCATAACATTGATGGTTATGATCTTATGAAAACATTTTTGGTTGTGAGATAAAATTAATCTTATTCATATCCTTTCATTGCAAGAAATATTGCATATAGTGGCACTGAAATAGTACAAGCATTCCAATATCTTCCCCTTGTCTTCTTTGAAGTATTTCTTCTACATTTTTTTGTTATATATGTTGGATTTGACTATCAATGACTAAATCAATGACTAAATAATTGACTATCAATGACTAAATAATTGACTATCAATGACTAATAAGTCAATCTGTTAATGACTAAGTGAAATACGACTAGCTATAAGATAGTGCAAATTAGCTACTTTTAGTCGGTGACTCAAAAATAGTCGTCTATAGCCTGATTTTATTCATTTTTTTAGTCAGTAATTTCTCATTTTGTACTAGTGGTTGGTAGTGGTACTGTTATCACTCCAGGAAACTCCTCTAGGTTGTAGCTCGAGGATGCCTAGTAACTTAAACTGTTTTTCAGGTTTTCTGAATTGGATCAAGCCGAATAACCTATATAACCTCTCACTCTCAAGACATGCCTGAAGCTCACTCAATCACAAGGATTTTAGTTACAACTTGTTCAGTAGTTTGACAAAAAGGTGCAGGGATGGAGAACTCACCAGGCTGGCAGACTTACACACACAACACATGAATATAAATGGATAAATCCTACTGAGGATGGTGTTTATAAATCAAATATCACTAAATAACCAATAGGATGACAGCTATCGGCCCTTTAATAAATCTGAAAATTACCTAAATGCACATTCAGGCAATAAACACAGTAAAGAAAGCAATGGCTGAACAAATCACAACAAAATAACTTATACTTGAAATAAACCAAATGAGACACTTGATAATGGATGAAGCTCATAAATCCCCAAAGTCTAACCTTTATTAATCAAAAAAGTCATGGGCTTTATAGCCTCTTACAAAATTTACAGATCCTGAAAGTCCCTTCTATTTACACAAAAATAATTGAAAGTAATACCTTTTTTTTCTAGATTAGGGCTTCAAACCCTTGCTAACTGTTTGTTTATCTACTGTGAAGATCTAGTTCA
This sequence comes from Pseudotsuga menziesii, assembly GCA_001517045.1. NCBI lineage: Eukaryota > Viridiplantae > Streptophyta > Pinopsida > Pinales > Pinaceae > Pseudotsuga > Pseudotsuga menziesii. The sequence goes on along the minus strand of LPNX010606768.1, from coordinate 58,175 downwards.
CTAAGCGGTCTTTTAATGACAGAAGTAATAGCTGATAACCACCACTGCTGGTTCATTATGGAATTGCCGCCAACAACCAGTGTATCAACGTTTATCTGAAGTGTCCAGTCTTGTTCAATCCACCCGACACTTTTTCTTTATTGCTGCAATCGCCGATCGGATGTTGTTTCCTTTATCACCTCGGTGCTCCAAGGCTGACTGTTGCTGTAGTTTTAGTGCTCCAGGCCTAAATTTTTCTGTATTTTTCCACCGTGGTCGCTGATCAAAGGATTTTTCCTCTATTCCATAAGCCCTCCAAGCTTCATCCTTGTCGTAGTGTCGGCTCCTTAGTTGGCTAACTCGTCGACAATTAGTATTTATGATCGCTGATGATATTTCATTGTTGTGCTTTGTGAACTTCGTCAGCCCGTATTCCTTTTATTTCCCACCATTGTAGCTCCCCATTTAACTATCTTACGACCAGTTAACCTTTAGCCCTTTCGAGCACCAAAGAGTTCATCTAGAGATTGATCGAAATCCTTAGTCAGTTTTCCTCCCACCGTTGCGGCTCACTCGTGGACTATTGTGCTGATGATTAGTGTTTGCTATTTCTGCCTCATGGTCTTTAGTTATTTCGATAGACGATGTCTTCATCTGGTAGCAGAGGCCTTAGTTTGTCTTTTTTCTGCCACTTTCTCTTTACTAGACTAATTTGTCGATGGTTAGTTTGTATGCCTTCCAGTCTTTTAGTTCCTTAGTGAACTATTTTGCTGACTAACTGTCTTTTCAACTTTGACACATATTTTTCATTCCCTTTGACCGGCGGTGAATTTGATTTATCGGCTGCCTTTAATCATTATATTCTCCGCAATTGCATCTCCTTAGGGATCAAGCTCACCGATAATTAGTCCTTTCAAGTTCCGATGCCGATGAGTCTGTATTGTTTTGGAACCCGCAGTAAGTTTCTATTTCATCGTTGCAGCTCTGCAGTGAAATATTTGGTCGACAAATTAGTATTTTCAATTTCTGACTTCTGTTACTTGACTTTGGTGGCATTTTATTTTTTCATATCACCGACATTTCGGCGCCTTTTAGCTTTACCTCACCGCTGCTTAATCCTTAGTTCTTTTGATCTAATTTCATCACTATCGGGGGTCATTGGAAGTCTGAATTGGAACGCTTAGTCACTATATTCTCCGCTGTTGCATCACCTTTGAGAACTAGCTTGCCGATCTGAACTCTTCACAACTTTCGATTGATGTTTGGAAAATGTTTCGATGGTGTAAACAGTTTCAGCAGTATGCCTATCTACCGAAGGGGTCTTCAACTTTCTATTTATCTTCCATCTTTCGATGGCTAATGAGATGTTCTGATCCTCACCCAAGCCACCGAAACCACAACTTTGTGAAATTTGCATAAAAAATAGAGGTCTTCAAAACTATTAGTGATATTCATATCCTTCATTGCATCATTTAAATTCTTCATACTATCAAAAATAAATTTATTTTATTTGGGAGATAACATCTGGCTCCTACTCAGGGATGGGAACCTTCCTGTGAGGTCCCAAGAACCCGAGACCAAAATTCCTTTCCCTAAAAGAAACTAAGTAACTTAACACTATTCTTTATTGTTCCATTGGCAATGGAGTCTTATTTTGAAATCAAAACAACCTACTATCTACTAATTTACAATAATAAGGCCTCAGAGCCTTAAATAAAATAGAGTTTTAGGAACCGCCCATTTACTGGGCCATTGAATACCTCTTCACCTTCCAAATTCTACAAATTGAAGTTGTTATTATTATATAGCTAGTCTATAACAAAAGCACCAATCCATAAAGAGTCAAATTTTCCATGTTTCCCCTTGTCTTGTCTGACAGCATCCCACTTGAGGACCCAATCTCCAACCTAGAAGTTGTCTACCTTTGCTCTTTTGTCAAAAATACCATTTATCCTCTGTTGATGAGCCTCTGATTTTCCTACAAATTGCTCCCTGATCTGGTGTAACTCCACCAAATCCATCATCCTTCTCATCATATCATTTGGTTCATCTTCCTTTTCCTGAAAGAACTTTGCCACTGGAAGCATCAGCTAGATAAGAAAGATGGCCTCAGTGCCATAAACTAACTTGAATGGAGAAGTCCCTATGGATCTTTTGTATGTCACCCTATCCTCCCATAAAGAAAACTTAAGTTTCAAATCCCAGTTTTTCTGATTTGTCTCTACCAGTTTCCTGATGATTCTGACTAAGCTTTTGTTGGATGACTCAGCCAAGCCATTTCCTTGGGGGTAATAGGATGTGGAGTACACCAGTTCGATACCCATTGATTCACACATTTTAAATAATGCCCCAGCCTTAATAGATGGTGCATTATTAGTCACTAACCTTACTGGGCAAACAAACCTACTAAAGATGTTCTCATATAAAAATCTCATGATGACTTGGTGAGTGGAATTTCTAGTGGGTACTGCTTCTATCCATTTGGTAAAGTAGTCAGTGGCTACTAAGATCCATTTATGCTTTCCACTGGAAGATGGATTTATTTCACCTATGAAATCCATACCCCATTGTCGAAAAGGCCCATTCACTGTAACAGGCCTAAGGGGCAAGGACTTGAGATGCTACTTCCCTATAAATCTTTGACATTGGTCACAGGCTCTTACAAAAGTGCATACATCCACAAAGAGGGCTAGCCAATAGTATCCTGCTTTTAAGATCTTGTGGGCTGTAGTTTTCTAGTAGTGGTGACCTCCACATGTACTGGAATGAAATTGATGCATGACCTGCTCTGCTTCCTCTTTATCTAGACCCCTTAACAAAAACCCAGACTGATCCCTCCAGTACAACAGTTTTTCAATTATACAAAACTTAACAGATTTCAACTTAAGGGCTCATGCTTGGTTAGGAGTGAGATCAGGAGAAACTTCTAATTTAAGCAGAAATTGAATAATACTTGAGTACCACTCACATGAAGATATGTTCTCAGCTACTGGTGGACTGTTATCCTGATCTTGATTTACTTCTATTTCAACTGCTACCATAGCCTGCACCTTTGCTGATCTGACGCATGTGAAATTTATTTCCATTAGTTCATAGTTTTCTTTGGCCATGAGTTTGGCCAGACCTAATCCCTTTAACAGCTTGGTGGGTTTCACCTCTACATCAAATTCAATGAGTTTGGCCATCCACTTAGCTCTCTTTCCATCAATGTCAGGCTGAGTCAAAACATCCTTCACGGTAGCTAAAGGGACATACACAATGAACTTTGCATGGAGAATGTAGATTTTGAAGTTCTTCAAAGATTTTATGAGGGCATAAGCCTGCTTCTCAATTGGGTCATACTTCAGCTCAGCATCTCTCAAGGTTCTACTGAAGAAATCAATTGGATGATCAAGAACTTCATCATTCTTTTGTAATAGTATAGCTGCCACTGTGTCATATGATGAAAAAGAGAAAATGTAAAAACCCTTGGTATAGTCAGGACTAATCAGGGTTGGGGCCTCCATGATGGCTTTCTTAATGTCTTCAAAATAATTTATTGCCTGGTCGGTCCACTTGATTTCTGCATCCATTTTAGCATGATTGGTATATGCTTTACCAACTCAGAGAAATTTGGAATGAATCTCCTGAAAAAGTTTATCTTGCTTAAAAAGGACTGAATGTCTCTTTTTGACCTTGGTATTGATAGCTGCTGAATTGCCTCCACTCTTACCGGATCAATCTTTACACCTTCAGCTGAGACTATGTGGCCTAGGAGCTTTCCTTCATTGACTGTAAATTGGGACTTATTGGGGTTTAGTGATATTCCATACCTTCTGCACTTCAAAAATACCTTTCTCAAATGCTGCAATTGGTCATGATGGCTATGAGAGTAAATTGTTAATTCATCCAAATATATCAGCAAATATTTATCTTTTAGCCCTAGAAAATCTAGGTCCATAGCTCTCTAAAAAGTATCCCCAGCATTCATTAGCCCAAATGGCATTTTAGCATACATGAAGGTGCCCCAGGGGGTGGTAAAGGTATTCTTCTCTTGGTCATCTAGGTGCACAGCCACTTGGTTGTATCTAGAGAAGCCATCAAGGAAGGACATGACCCTGGCCCTCGAGACTCTCCACAGTAGATGTTCCATCTTGCGAAATGGATAGTTGTCTTTTTTGGAACATTTGTTCAGGTTTCTAAAATCCACACACAACCTGATTTCTCCATTTTTCTTTCTTACCAATACTAGATTTGCAATCCACTGAGAATACCTTATGGGGATTATGCTATTGGCTTTGATGATTTTGTAGATCTCTTTCTCAGTCACTGGTAATAGAAGAGGGCTGATGGGTCTCAGCTTCTGTTTGAAAGGAATGGTGTCCTTCTCCAAAGGAATCCTGTGCTGGATGATGTTGGTGTCATACATTTTTAGGTCACTATAATCCCATGCAAAGACATCAGCAAACTCTTTTATCAAGCTGCAATATTCAGAATTCTGTTTAGTATTTAGCCCAGTGGATAGATTTATCAGTTTTGTATGGCTCTGGCTTCCTATGTTGTGCTCTTGGATAGCAGGATCTAGCTCTCTTTTGGCAGGCTTGAAAGGGACATCATTGTGATCAAATAGTTCTTCCAGTGGTACTAGACCTCAGGGTATGTGGTTGCTGGGAAATTGGACAATATCGTGCTCAATCACTTTATCTTTTAGCTTGAGCTGATTAGATTCCTCTAGGTTAAGGTTTTCCTGGTCTATGTGTATTTCAGAGAATTCATCCACTAACTGAAGGAATTTACTAAGCTCCCCATAATTTTCAAACACCCTCCAAAATTTTACATTGTCTGGCAGAGAGGGTCTGTACTTGACATGAACATCATACCCGAGCCTAGGGGGTAAAGGAGGAACAAACAGACTTGCAGAGATAGCCATGGAATCATCCAGGTGATTCAAATCTCTAGGAATATATGACAGTTCAAAAAACATAAATGAGTCTCTGAGTTTCCATACCTCATCCCTGTAGGCCTTCAGCCTGATATTTTTCATCTGAAAAGTGTTGTTGACCTATTATATGATGAGGTTTGCGTCCCCAAAAATATTCATGCACATGATCCCCATCTCCTTGGCTGCTTTAACTCCCAGCAGCAAGGCTTCATATTTTGCTACGTTTTTCATGGTTTTGAACTCGAGCTTATACGATAGGTGAATGTTCTCCTTAGATGGGGAGATCAACACGACCCCTATGCCTGCTGAGTTTTGAGCGCTTGCCCCATTGAAATACATGGTCTAGATCACTATTGTGACTTCTTCGGGATGTGGACGGGTGGGCTAAATGAGCTGAACTGATGTCTGTTGATTATCATCTATTTGGAAGATGCAAGATCCAAAATCGGTGTCCACAGCGTAGATGGGGTGATTTACTAAGCGACTCTCCTTGCTTATAATGTACGTTAGCTTATTTTCCCTATACATTCTCTTAGATTCTCCTCCGAACATGGGAATGGTGGTGTATGTGAGATCCATCTGAAGGGTGCCACCCAATCTTTTGCTCCATGACCAAAACAGCAAAAGGCCGAATTTTGGAGGAATATCAGCCACTACGATGTCCATCATTATGCTTTTCGAAGGCAGTTGAGTTAATTTTATAGCAAGGTCTTTGATGAGGCCCAAGCACTTGAAATTCCTAGAGTCAAAGGAGAATAAATCATGGTAGGGCTTGGTAATGCTAAGGCTGATCTCATCCATCATAGCCTTTGGCATTAAGTTATGAGAGGCTCCTAAATCCAGCAAACAGTTATGGAGGATTTTATCATGGATGTTCAAGAATATATAAAATGGTGGGAAAGAGTCCTTTAGGTTTTTGATCATAGGGCCCAGGGTTACAACAGGATTTTCATCTTGTAGGTTCACAAATTCAGTGTCAATGTGCACCTTAGGCTGAAGGGAATTCAGAATGGAGGTTTTAAATGCATCATTCTTCATCAACTCAATTAAAGGAAAAGGGATTTTCAATTTTTGAATTTTAGACTCAAGGTTGAAGGAATGATGTAGCCTATCTGGAAACCTTACCTCATGAGCTGTAGGTTTGAGTTGGACTTGATCAGGTGTGGCTAAAGGTGCTGGTTTATGCAATGCTTTGGATGGAACAACTACTCTCTTTGGTGAAACAACAACCTTTCTAGCAGGTGCAGTAGGCTGCTTGATGGCTACAACATTCTTTTTGAGTGGAGAAACCAACCTAGACCTTATTTCATAACCTCCCTGACCATCGGCCTGATAGACAGCCTCTTCAGTGATCTACTCATCAATCAAGGATTCTTCG
>LPNX010606768.1:0-39739 GCA_001517045.1 Pseudotsuga menziesii | reverse complement strand
ACACACACACACACATATATATATATAAGTTTTTGAAGGTATACTTAGATGATTGGATGATGCACAACCTATTGAAAGATCGTATTTTGATTCTTCACTTGATTTTTTAGAGGTGTCGGTAGCTATGAATTTCCTTAGACCTCAAATATGTGCATCTTGTACACCCATTTTGGAATTATGATAGGACATTTTGTCTTCATGAAAGTGTTTTGGTTGATCCCGCTAAGATCATTGTCACTAGTAACTTAATCCACCCACTAATCTCCATATCTTGCAACTAAATCTTGGGTAAATTGGGTATTCTTGACAGATCATCAATGGAAATGCTACTATTCAAAAGAGTATGTAGTAATTGAAGAATGAAACAAATAAAAACAAAGAATGTATTTGTACAAGGAGTGTGAAGCATCCTAAACATCCTAAAAAATAAACTGGTAATGATGGAAATTTTAGTTTTCCCTAAGTGGATGGTTGAATTCCATGTACATGCCAATGTTTCAATTATCATTTGGAGAGGTATCCATGCACAACCTAGAGAATCAATCTTATTTCATAAAGTTTACTTTAATAGAAATACGTTGACTTGATCCAAGTGAAACTATGCTAGTACTAAAGTGGAAGGCCTAGCCATGGTATAGATGCTCCATATGTTTGAGCATTATTTGTTAGGTGGGTATTTTAAATTCTTCATAGATCATTGAACTATGAAGTCAATAAAACTATGTTGGGAGGTCATATCAAAATATGGTGACTCTTATTTTAGGAATTTTACTTTGAGGTTAACTATCTCTATATACAACATCATAGATAAGCACGAGTAAGAGATAAGCATGAGTAAGAACTACTGTAAACATGCTATTTCAATAAGGAGAACATGAACACTGAAAATTAATGGGAATAAGAAGAAGCATCAAGCTAAGTAACGAGTAATGAACTTACTACTAATACTTACTGTAAATGTATTATCTACGTAATATCCATAATGTATCGGCATATTGTACAGTGATCTAAATATATCTACTAGAAGAACCCTAGTTATATCAGTATTCGATGTAAGTTCCTATAAAAAAATACAAAGCATATATTTTGAGGCTGATCCAGACTAGGTATGTCCCTTCCAGTCCACCATATTTTAGGGGTTGATCCAGACTAGGTATGTCCCTTCATGTCCACCATATTTTTGAGGCTGATCCAGACCATATCCAATATTAGATGCTTACTATAACTACTCAGTAAGTCTAAAAATAGCAATCCTAGGTGGAATAATGTAATATCCCAAACTGAATCTGGTATAGATTATTGTGCTTTTTCTTGTGTTTTGGTTGATGACTCCTCACACTACTCTAATCAATACATTACTTAACCTCTGTTTTGTTTGTAAATGAGGGTTTAATGTTTGAATAGGGTTTATTATTAGGAACTTTCACAACACAATTTAGGGTTCCTTATCATACTAGACTTGCTGATATCTATACTCAGTAATGATCTTTATTTGTATCCAATATCAGACTTAACCTAGAGATTCATAAAAATTGCAATATATATCCATAAATAACAATAGTGTAGAAATAATGTAAATTTAGGAAATTATCAGATCTGGTCTGAGAGGTACCTTGGACAACAATAACTAAGAAGGTAGTCTTTTAAGACTTAACAAACTTGAATTGTAGATGATGGCACAACTTCTTTTAGTGATCAAGGTGAAGCCCAAAGTATGAATATAATGAATGCCTAAGAATGTCCCAGCTATGCAAATAATTAATTTCCCAAATTGATGGTTCACACCATCTCAAATAGTGATGAGGGTGGATTACTTGATGGTTGTAGTAACCTGATATAAACACACATATTTATGAATATGCTTCAATGAAATGGAATCTTGGAGTACCATGCTTAGCTAGGAGCACCTTCCACGTGTTGATCCCTTCCTTCTTATGTGCATGCAGATCTCAAATAATAATGGAAAGTCCATCTCTGAGAGCTACAGTTTGATGTAGAAATGCAGATGATGAATAGGCCCCAATGGAAGTGGGTTTACTTGAGATCTATGCCCTGATTGGAGGAAGGGCATCCAGATAGACTAATGATGCCTCTCTTGAGTGTATGCAACACTTAAATATGTGAACACAGACTCTTTAGTACTCCATCCCTCTTATCCAAGGAAATTTAAGTGAGCCTTCATTGCGTTATTTCCTTCCTGTATTGATCATGCTTATTAAACAGGCTACGTTCACTCATGATAATCCTCTATTCACTGGTAACTTGTTTCCAATAGAATGAACCCTTTCCCATAGTAAATTGTTTCCATGTACTTTGAGGAGGAATGGATGGACATAACCACGATTTCAGTATACAATTCAGTAGTAGCAGTATAGAGGATGATTTTTACCCAAAACTTGGTGGAGACCCCCCTTTCTCAACAATGATAGGACCGCTATGATTGTTGGGGTATGGGCAAACCCAGGTTTTATACCTTTAGCTTCGCACCAACAAAAGACCCACAGTGTTGGCCCTTTTGGCAACAACCTACGAACAGGTTGCAGGCTCACCCGAAATAGCTATGGGGTGCCGCAGAATCAGGTTTCTGCAAGTGCAAGAGGGATATTACTGTACCTTTAGTCTTATAAACAATACTCATACAATAAATAGCTTCAACATTCACTTAACTAAATTTGCAGTTTATATAACATACAGTTACTTGCTCAACCCTTATTGGGAATTCACAGCGAAGTTATTATTTAACAGCTTATCTTAATTTATTCTTTATCTACTTAACAAATGCATAACAGAACAGAAACAAAACACAGAACCACCAGAACAAAAGATATACGTGGTTCACCCCCAGTGTAGGGGCTATGTCCACAAAACTGTGTTTATATTCAACTCTTTACAAAAACCACAGTTCTGATCTGCGCACTCAGCTGCAGATCTTCTCAACACCCTTAAGCTGCGCACTTAGCTTGTAGCACCTTTCTTACAAAAAAACCTCTGTGCACTCAGCTGCAGAGGTCGTCCACGCACCCAGCTAGGACTTAACCTTAAACCCTAAGATAGTTCTTTCTTCCCTCACATCAAATCATCATACATCCAAAAGTCTCAAAATCCTAACGTTACTCCTTTACAAAAGTGCCTATTTATACCAGCGCACTATTACAATACCATGAGCTTAAACCATGGGCTTAAAAACCATGAGTTCAAACCATGGGTTATTTACAAACAGAGGGGCCTCAACCCAAACTCGACACTCCTAAGACTATTTTGGGCTGCAACTCCTCTTACAAGCTTCGAACCCAAAACCACGGAGTTGCTAAGATAAGGGACCTTGAAGGTCGAGCCCCAACAAGCCCCTAAGACTCACCAGTGGCCCGTCCCGGGACACTCTGCTGCTTTCCTGGTGGATGAACCTTGTTGGCAAAGATGGTAAACTGCTTGTTGAGGCCGTGCATAATATCATCGGCTTCCTGCTCCTTCTCCACCAACTCCTGTAGTGCTACTGCTGATGCTTTGCTGGCCTTTTCTTGTGCAAATGCATCATAGTCCTTCAGAACTTTGAGCTGGTTGTCCACAGTAGTGCTCAAATCCAAGGCTTCATTGATAAGGGGCTGCATAGAATTTTCGAACAGTGTTGCTTTCATTCTGCATGACTCGATTTCTTGTTGGAGTTCCTTGCTTTGTTTTACCTTGAGAATTTTCTGCATAGGAGGCAGAGTCTTAATTTCTGCCTTTACTGCATCCAGCTCTGTCTGTCGCTGCTTGATGGTTTCTTGCAGCTTTTCTACTTCTGGATTTTCCTATAAGGTTGTCCAGGCCTCGACGCCTTCCTCTAGGAGTTTTGCGGCGCTGGTTGCAAGGTCCGAGATCTTCGTGGCTGAGGCCTGAATGTCTTTGCGACGCTGTTCCCTGATCTCTGGTGGACTCTCAGGAATGATGCGAAGTTGAAGCTCCGTAATCTGAGCCTCATGCTCTTCTTTCATCGTCTGTATTTGGTTCCATGACTGTAGTGCATAGTCTTTCAACTTGACTATCCTTTTCTCTAGTTCTTCTTCGGCCTGTATGTCGAAGTCAGGGAGACTTCGACACGCCTCATTCGCTACTCATGCCAGTGTGGCCTGCTTACTTTCTGCTACCTTCTTCCTCTGATCCGCTTCCTTCAGCTATGTTGTGAGGCTCTCAAACTGCTTTGTGGCATTTTGTAGCTGCATGTGTGAGTAATTGTCTCGTGCTTGAATCTCCTTCATGATGGCCAGCTGACAAATATGCAGCTCTGTCATAGACATCTTGGTGTAGTCTATTTCCACTATCATGCTCATCTGCGAGTGAGATGATGCATCGGTTATTATGAGGGCTGCTCTTGACACTTGTCCTTTGTTTTCTCTGGTTGGCCATTGTCTGGTGTCTAGCTTCGCACCTACTGGGGCTCTACTTGCTACAGCACCAGTTGCTGATTTTTCTGTTAACTCCTTCAGCTCTAAGATTCGCTGCGATACGTCGGTGAGGGAATCAAGATGTGCGGCTGCAAACTGTGACCACTTGTTAGTTAGTACCTTTGTAGACTTTGTCAGGGCATGATCAAGCTCTTCCATCATTATGGCGGACTCTTCGACAATATTTTTTCCCTTTGATGCCTTCGTTTTCTTTCTGGACTGAGGCTTGGTCACTTCCTCTGCCTCTGGAAACTTTCACTTATCTGGACGATTGGGGTCTGAGACGGTTTTGACTAAATCTTCTTCTTCTTTGTCAGCTCCGCTATCTCCACCTTGGTCACCTTCACTCTGCTGCAACTCGCTTTGTTCTGTACTATCCTCAGGTGGGTCTTGCTACTGCGTCTGACTAGGGTCTGTGCCCACATTGGTGACTAGGGGGACTGGAATGTTGGGCTTTGTCCCTACGTCCTTGACCCATTTAGCTGACCATTGCTGAACTACTGTGAGCATGTCTTCCTAGGTCACTACATATGGAATATTCCATTATGCATGTTTCTTATCCGCACGGGCTTGGATGAGGACATTGTGCATATCGGCCCTGAAGTTGGCTGCTCCATCATACTGAGAGAATAGCTCATTACTGAGCCGAGGTGTTTTTGTGATCTCATATGAGATACTCATCATATAAAAGGTGAACACATAGTTCATCATCTATTGGGATGCTTTGTCCTGTGACACCCAAAGAGATGCGTACCTTGCTGCGCTAGGCATGCTCGGAGGCACAGCAACAAACTACGCCTCGGTAGGTTCTTTCCATCCTACTAGTGCGATAAGGAATATCAACCATGAGTAGTGAAAGGGCCTACCTTTCTCCTGCACGTCACGGGCATCTTCAAGGAATTCCTTCGCAATGTACGCTGCCCAGTTGTAACTGAAGCCTTCAGCACAGTTCGCAGCAATACTGACAATCGGGGCAGGCACTTCATGTGGTCTGCACTTTCTCATCAATTTGCAGGCTAAGAGTTCAGCTGTGAATCAAATGTTCTGGTGCCCAATGGTCGAGGTTTTATACCCTCGCTTCCCTTTCGTCAGGCCGAAGCGGTCCTTCATGCTTTGTGCCAGCTTCGTATCTTCATTTTTTGAAGGAACTTCGATTCCAGGGTCAGGTCCTTCCTTTGGCAAGCCTGTGATCCTATGAATCAGTTCTCCAGTGATAGGGATTCACTAGTCTCCTATCCATAGGTTCCCATCATGCACTAATGCCAAGAGCTGCTTGACCACTATGGTCACCTGTGTACTGCGACCAAAGTGGGGAACATCTAGCATTTCAACAAACCAGCTTTATCCAAGCCAGCAGCCCACTGCTTCACTTCTAGTAATGTCACTCCAGTCTCCGGATATTTGACGAAGTGCATCTATGTTCCCGGTGCGAACTGTGGAAACTTCCCATAATCATTTGTATCGTGGTCAGCATACTTGGGCTGATCTATCTTTTTTGTCATTGTTCCAACCAACTGCACACCCAGTGGCAGCAAAGGGGTGCGTAATGTGAACTTGGCGTTCCGTCGAGGTGGCTGAACTCCTGGTCGAACAGGCTGAAGATATGGTGGATGCAACGGTGCAATGTTATCATCCCCTTCTAGTGGAATCCCTGCTGAACTAGATGGATCCATCATGGGATCCTCCGATGTTTTCCCTGATTGCTTATGTCTGTCTTCGTTCTGCTTAGAGCGTACTTCTGGTTTAAATTTCTTCCTGGTAGATCGTGTCTGCATTGGTTGAGGTGGTGTTGGGGGAGTTTCTTCGCGGGGTGCAGAGGTAGGTGGGTGGCTGAAAAGGTTCTGTAGACCCCCCTGTTCAAACTCTCTCACTAATTCCTGAAGCTCACGCTCAGCTGTCATGGGCTCAATTGTAAAACTGAAGGAAATGCATAATGCGATTTTCGTAGGCCTGGGTGTCTTCTTATAGAATCTATCGATTCGATCTACCCTAACTGTGCATTGAAGACACCAAATCTGGTAGATATCTTGTCCAAAAGGTGGTATATTTCCCAAGATCTCATTAATACAAGCAGTTAATACAGTTAACATACCGGCGCTGCTAGATTTGATTTCTTGCAATGGTCGAATTTTAAGCTCCGACACATCTTTCCTTCTTTGGCATAGCCAGTAGCTCTAGCTGTGCCACAATGAGGACATTCGACACTTCCTGACACTAACTTCGACAGAGATTCGAGCTTCGACCCATGACAGAATGTCTTCCACAGCTTCAATGATTACTTTAATTTATGAGAACTTCGTCTGAAATAGATCCTGATATTCATGGAGAAGTTGGGTCACTTCGCTTACCATTTCTTCATCGTAATAATCTCCAATGGTAGCATACTTAGGCATTTCTTCTGTTCCAATATTTACTTTCCTTGTCTTCAGGGGCTGAGTTACTTCAGGTGCTTTGACTGCCGGTCCATGTACTTCGTAGTGTCCTTTTGACTCAGGAATATTGACGTTGTGAGGGTCATCATCTTCATCAATGGCGAGGTTATAGCATTCTACTGCATTAGCTTCTTGTTCCTTCCAACCAGGTTGGTACTCGGCTATGCCTTTATCATCAAACACTTTAGTATGGAGCAGCCTAATAGCGGCGTCCAGAGCAAGGAAAACCTCGTTAATAGAAAATGTAAGCACAAAACTATCAACAAGAGTATTCCAACTTACAGTACCATGGAAAAGCTCTACCTTTGCATACAAATTCTTTGCTACAGGTTCCAGAGTATGTACAAACCTATGTACCCATTCTTTAGAAGGTACATGCTTCCATGCTTCACAAAACTGTTCCAAATGTTCCTGAGGGCTAGTCTGACCATCAAATTTGCTTCGCACCTCTTGAGGCCGATCTATGAATCTCAGACGAAGAAACTTTTGACAAGATTTTGAATTATGAATGTGCTTCTTATGGCCATTCCACCATCTAGCAGCTGTGGCTCTGAATACTGAATCTAGAGTCTCCATTTTCTGTGAATCTAGTACCTGCTCTGAGAATTGCACAAAAAAATATTCTGGGTTTGTCGAACCATCAAAAACAGGTAAGGCTCTTGTCTGTGAGCTAAGCCATCTAAGAGACTTATTAATTCTTGCACATCGATGTCCATGTAGCTCATACAGTCTATTCTACCAATTCTCTAGGCCGTCATCTGAGTCAGTCATACAAGAACTGTCACACTGCCAATCCATTATTCCTTCAGTATTAAGGTTAACATAGTCTTCTTCTTTAGCAGTGATGTTGTAAATATGATCTAAAACATCCTATTCTTCATCTCTTACTAGCTCTGTGTACCTTTCTCCTTGAGAAGGGTCTAATGGTACTATGACTCTCAGTCCTTTTCCTTCGAAAGTCATCTGTCTCTTCTTAAGGTTGATTACTCCATCATTATCTATTTCCCATTCAATTCCTAGCAGTGTTGGATAGGGGTTGATGTCATCAATTATTTCAATTACCTCAAAGTCTGCTAAGGTACTGACTCCATAAATATCTACTGATACACTAGGGAGTCTACCCAAAGGTACAATCTTCTGTTGATTGGCTAATCTCAACTGTATAGGGGACCATTCAAGGGTAGAGTTTCCCATCTATTCCCAATTTTTCCTAGTTAGGACATTTACTTCAGATCCTAGATCTAAAATGATGTCAGTCATATCATAGTCTCCTATCTGAGCATGCAACCTCATTTCTCTTCCAGTCCTTCTAACTCTATTAACATGTTTTCCTTTATCAAGGTTTCGCTGAGATTCACAAGACTGGAGAACCTTCTATAACTCATTTAGAGTAGTCTTGTTTCATAATAACTTCATACAACTCTGTAAAAAAGATGTTAATGCACTTACTTGATTTGGCGAAGCTTCTTGTAACTGCGACGGTTGGTGGTGCTGTTGCGTCGTTGCTACAGGTGGATCAACAAAGTCTTGCCGAGCTTCCATGAATGTTTCTTTTTCTGTGTTAGCATCGAAGGCTGGGACTTTCTCTGGGGTCTTGTGGACCCGAGGCTCATCAGGCTATTTCTCTATATTATGCACTTGCGTCGTAGCTCCACTCCTTGTAACAACATTAATAGCTGGGATAGGTATTTTCTCTACAGCAATCATCTGAACATTCTGCATAGGGGGGCCATTCCTTTATTGTATTTTTGCTATCAACTGTGGGCATTGCTCAATAACATGATCAACTTCTCTGCAATATCAGCATGCCGTAGTTGGATTTTGACAGTCTCTAGCTACATGTCCTGCTTGATTGCAGTTATAGCAAATAACCTGGCTGTGACCTCTTCCAGGCATACCACCACGACCTTTGAAGTTACCTAGACCTGGGTTACCACCACGGTAGCCATATCCATCGTTACCTTGTGCATCATTTTGTATGCGATAAGCATCATATGTGCGCTCTCTCATGAGGTCAAAGCTGCGACACTCATCTGCATTGTGTCTGACTAAATTGTAGAACTTACAGTAGGGGTTCTTAGGAACTTGGACATACCTCTGTAGTATATAACATTATTCAGGTCGATGCTGGCCAGTTGTTCGATAGATCTCACAATAGAGGATAGTAAGGTTAAACATATTTGGTGCACCAGTACTCAAGTAGTTTCTTAGTGCAGGGCATTGTTCCTTGTCATGTCCTTCTGTTTTGCAGCGGGTACACCAAACCTCTTCTCGAACAAATTTTCCTTTCTTCATGTCATGCAGCTCCAAGGCCATCTCTGCTAATTGCACCTGTATCTAGGCTATGCCAGAATTATCTTTGATAGGAGTTGTTTCAAGCTTCATGGCAGTTTCTAATGCCTCTTGCTGGTCGGCAACCTTCTATTGCATAAGTGGAGTCCTGATATGAGGTAGCAGTGCTGCAATGAACCATTCCTTTTGTTGCTCTGGTCCAATAGTAAAACTGACTTGGTCCAGCAGAACCTTGAACCTCTGATCAAAGTCCCACATTGATTCGCCTCTCTTCTGCTGAATTTCCTTTAGTTCAGCGATACACTGCGACTCTGATTTAGGCTTCTTAAATTCCTTTATCATGGATTTTTTAATATCGGCCAGGATGTAGGTCTGAGTGCTAGAAAAATTCATAAACCAGGTCAAATCCCAATCTCAAAAAGAGGTGAGTAGTTGTGTTCTTCTTGTATTCTCATCCGTAATATTCTTCGCAGTCCACATAGCTTCGCACAGGAACCAAAACTGCTCGGGATCCTCTGATCCAGTTCCTTTAAAGACTGGCAGTTTGATATCATCGTTCACATGGGCCAGATTGGATCAGGGGGAGAGGAGGGGGACTGATAACAGGGGGATGGGAATTTACTGAGGGAGACTGACCTGCGATAGGACTAATAGGGTTAGGGTTACTTTCAGACTGCGACGAGTTCTTAGGGCTAACAGGTCTGCGCTGCGGCATGATAGGAGGGTTTCTAACAAAAGGGGTTTGTTCAGAGTCAGAGTCTTCAGGACTTAGTGAGGTATCAATGTTATTCTAGCCGAGGGTATCAGATCCAACATCTCTCTTGTATATTTTAGCGCTGTGAAGCAAACCACTTTGCTCGTCGCAGTCACTTCCACTTCCAAACATAGGTTAGTAATAACAAATCTAGCAATCGGATTCAATAAGAAATATGCCTTCCTCAGCCAAAAGTATTTTAATATTTAGACTGAATGAATTCAAGTACTTACCCCTAGGTCCTTTGAAGAACTATCTTTCTGCTTCGTTGAACGAAGTATGTGTGTGGATGGCGAACTCCGTCACAAACACTTCAAGGGTTCACGTCGTCCAAAAGTCAACAGCCCTTGAGATTGCGTTGTTCACTCTTTGCAATATCTTAATTCTTGCGGGGGTCCAGGAAGGAAACTAATCTTCCTTGAAGTTTGTCTTTCTCTCTGTCAACCTGGATAACCACTGGTGCTATTCTACGTGGATACTACCAAAGAAAATTGCATGAATATCAGTAAAAATGTACCTTTGCAAAAAGTCGTCTGAGCTACGACGAGGGTCCTTATTTTCTTGTTCATCAAATTTTAGATAGGTCTCTTCGATCCAGTCACCGATTTATTGCACTGAGGGCCTATAGAACGTATCCCTCAAGGTACGACGTAAATCCCTCTTGAACAAATATTGTTCAACCGGCAACGGAACCACTTTGTTGGGGTATGGGAAGACCCGCGTTTTATACCTTTAGCTTCGCACCAACAAAATACCCACAGTGTTGGCCCTTTCAGCAACAACCTGTGAACAGGTTGCAGTCTCACCCGAAACAGCTATGGGGTGCTGCAGAATCAGGTTTCTGCAAGCGCAAGAGGGATATTACTATACCTTTAGTCTTATAAACAATACTCATACAATAAATAACTTCAACATTCACTTAACTAACTTCACAGTTTATATAACATACAGTTACTTGCTCAACCCTTACTGGGAATTCATAGTGAAGTTATTATTTAATAGCTTATCTTACTTTATTCTTTATCTACTTAACAGATGCATAACAGAACAGAAACAAAACACAGAACCACCACAACACAAGATATACGTGGTTCACCCCCAATGTAGGGGCTACGTCCACAGAACTGTGTCTATATTCAACTCTTTACAAAAACCACAGTTCTGATATGCACACTTAGCTGTAGATCTTCTCAGCGCCCTTAAGCTGCGCACTCAGCTTGCAGCACCTTTCTTACAAAAAACCCTCTACACACTCAGCTGCAGAGGTCATCCATGCACTTAGCTGGGACTTAACCTTAAACCCTAAGACAGGTCTTTCTTCCTTCGCATCAAATCATCATACATCCAAAAGTCTCAAAAGCCTAACCTTACTCCTTTACAAAAGTGCCTATTTATACCAGCGCACTATTACAATACCATGAGCTTAAACCATGGGCTTAAAAATCATGAGTTCAAACCATGGGTTATTTACAAACAGAGGGGCCTCAACCCAACCCCAACACCCCTAAGACTATTTTGGGCCACAACTCCGCTTACAAGCTTCAAACCCAAAACCGTGGAGTTGCTAAGATAAGTGACCTTAAAGGTCGAGCCCCAACAATGATGATTGATGAACACATACTCCCAACTATAAACTTTAAGGAAGCTCCAACAATTCCCTAAACACAATGAATCTCTGATCCAATGAAGTACACAATGGTGAATTTGGATTATTCACCCTAGAAATTCATTAGTTTGTATAGATTTCACCACCGAATCCAATTAGCTGAAGGCAATATGCCCTAAACCCTAAGTAGCTCACCGATCTCCCAAAACATGTTTCCAAAAGATGAATAATAACAATGATACCCTTTTCTTTCAAATAACATTCTTATATAGATTTTAGGGTTTGCATGTCAGGTTTAGGGTTTGCATGCATGCCACTTTTAGTGTTTGCATGCATGTCACGTTTAGGGTATGCATGTCACTTTAGGGTTTGCATGCATGCCACTTTTAGGGTTTGCATGCATGTCATTTTTAGGGTTTGCATGCATGTCAATTTTAGGAACATTTCAAATATAGTGTCAAGCCAAGTAGAAAAAAATACTCTTGAAACTCAAGTAGAAAATAGTAATCTTCGGTGTAAGACATAGTGGCAAGATGAGTAGAAATAAATACTCTTGAAGCTCATGTTTTTGGTAGCTGAACAATTTATCTAATTTAATATTTAAAGGAATTTAGTATTTTTTGTGATATTAGGTAATTTCCCCCCTAAATGCTTCTCATTTTTCTTTTCCAGGTAACATATTTGGGAGGGAACCTCCTGGGTGGTTCCTCTCATTCCAAGGCTGGTACCTAGGGTAAATCCTAGATTGTTCAGGGAACAAGGCCATGTTAACAACTCATGAATAGATTATGTATTGCTAATCAACATTCATCTCACTAAGAGGACACATGTCAAAAAGTGGGATTTGAACTCCGGTGGGGAGGGTAATAACTTTTTTGGACACCACTTTTGTCCTATAATTTTGAAGAATAGGGGCATGTATCTAACAAAATGTCCAATGATTTTACAGTCTGGTTTTGTGCTCATTTTTACAACGAAGGAAAAGACATGTCCAAGAAATCCTCTCTTATCCCAAGTAAGATGTGTTTTTGAATCAACAACATAATTTTATAAGGCTGCCAAATGAATACCATATGATGTGTTTCACTCTAGTTTGGGATGCATAACCATCGTTGAGGACTGAATTTTGTGTCATGATGTTCATTTGGCGAGGTCTACCATTAGATGTGTATCTTGCAGCCCCATTAACTATGTCACTCGAGGAATGATTGTATAAAAAAATTCCTATTCAATCAATGAAGTACACAATGGTGAATCTGGATGATTCACCCTAGCAATTGGTTAGGTTGTATATATTTCACCACTACATCCAAATAGGTGAAGGAAATATTCCCTACACCCTAAGTAGCTCACCAAGCTCCGAAAACATGTTTCCAAACGATGAATAATAACAATGATACCCTTTTGGTTCAACTAACCTTAGTATTGTTGGGTTATGGGTAGACCCAGGTTTTATCCTTTTATCTTCGCACCAACAAAAGACCCACAGTGTTGGCCCTTTTGGAAACAACCTACGAATAGGTTATAGTCTCACCCGAAACAGCAATGGGGTGCCACAGAATCAGCTTTCTGCAAGAAAAAGAGGGATATTACTGTACCTTTAGTCTACCAAAGAATAAATATGCAATATAAAGCTTCGACGTTCACTTAATTAGCTTCGCAGTTTAGATAAGCATACAGTTACTTGCTTAACCCTTAACTGGGAATTCACAGTGAAGTTATTATTTAATAGTTATCTTACTTTATCACTTATCTACTTATTAATTGCATAAAAATAGAACAAAAACACAAAGAACCACCACAACACAAGATATATGTGGTTCACCCCCAGGGTAGGGGCTACGTCCATAGAACTGCGTTTATATCCAACTCTTTACAAAACCCCAGTTCTGATCTATGCACTCAGCTGCAGATCTTCTCGGCCACTTTAAGCTGCGCACTCAACTGCAGCACCTTTCTTACAAAACCCTCTGCACACTCAGCTGCAAAGGTCATCCACGCACTCAGCTGGGACTTAACCTTAAACCCTAAAATAGGTCTTTCTTCCTTCACATCAAATCATCATACATTAAAAGTCTCAAAAGCCTAAACCGACTCCTTTACATAAGTGCCTATTTATACCAGCGCACTATTACAATACCATGAGCTTAAACCATGGACTTAAAAACAATGAGTTCAAACCATGGGTTATTTACAAAAAGAGGGGCTTCAACCCAACACCAACACCCCTAAGACTATTTTGGGTCGTAAATCCGCTTACATGCTTCGCACCACACCTGCGAAGTTGCCAAAATTAAGGACCTTGAAGTTCGAGCCCCAATAGTCCCTTAAGACTCACTAGTGGCCCGTCCTGGGACACTCTGCTACTTTTCTGGTGAACAAGTCTTGTAGGTACTGATATTAAACTGCTTGCTGAGACTGCACATGATATCTTCGGCGGCTGGCTCCTTCTCCACTATCTCCTTTTGCACTCTGTCGAGCTCTGTATCTGTCTGCATCTCTGTAATCAACATCTTTAGTCCTCCTGCCGTCTTTCTCCCTTATATGCCTGACATCATCGTCATTCCTTCTGCTACTTCTACCACTACCATGGATTTCTCTATCCTTCATCCTTTCATCCTTAGCAGAATTCATGTGTTCTTGTACCTCTCTTCGTTCCGCTTAGAGCGAATTTCTGCCTTAAACTTATTTCTGGTAGATTGAGTCTACCTTGGTTGATTCAGTGCTGGGGGAGCAGATGCAGGTGAGTTGCTCATAATGTTCTGCAAACCCCTCTCTCTGGCTTCTCTCAACAGGTGCTGGTCTTCTCGATCAGCTGACATGGACTCAACTGTGAAACTCAGAAAATGTGTAATGCACACTTCGTAGGCCTGGGTGTCTTTTTATAGAATCCAACGACCAAATCTGCCATCACTGTGCATTGATGACACAAAATCTGACCGAATGGGTGGTAGGTCTTGTCTAAACGGCGCTAGATTTCCCAAAATCTCATCATTATGGAAGTTGATGTAGTTCACGTGCCAGTGCCGCCAAATCTGATTCTTTTCCAACGTTCACATTTTAAGCTTCGACACACCTTTCTTCTTCGGCACAACCCTTAACTTCATCTTCGCCACCATAAGTACCTTCGACACATTACAGACCTCCAACACATCCTGACACCAGTTTCGACAAAGCATCAAACTGCGACCTACGACCGAGTTTCTTCCACAACCTTCGACACTTCTAGCGATCTACTGAAGCCTCGCTGAGAACAGCTTCCTTATAGTCTAGTACCCAATTTCATCTGTTCTTGGTACTTAGACTCTTCTTCTTGGTACTACATCTGATCGGAGGGTATAGGCTTGTCCCTATACTTCTTTAATCTGTTTTCGTTCACCATGGAGGGAAAAAAATCTCCATTCAATTTAACTAACTGAACTGCGCCACCATCATTAACTTTATGCAATATGTATGGTCCTTTCCAATATGTCTTGAACTTTACCTGGGAACTTCATGAATTTACTGTCATACAAGAGCACAAGATCACCAATCCTAAAATGCTTCTTCTTGATGTGTCTATCATGCCATGATTTTTCTCTAGCTTTCTGTACTTGCTGCTGGAAACCTGCAATGAATCTGTCTTCTTCTAGTTCCAGTATCTTTGCCAGCCTTTCATTCAGCACGTCTAAATCATCCATCTTTGTGAAGGAAGATATTCTGAGGCTAGGGACAATGTACTCCATGGGAATAACTGCCTCTTGTCCATATACCAGCCTAAAGGGTGTGTGGCCTGTCAAATTCTTACAAGTGGTTCTATAAGCCCATAATATTGCTAGAATTCTAAGATCCCAATCATTCATGTTAACATTACAAACCTTCATCAGAGCATGCTCAAGAATCTTGTTAAAGGATTCGACTGTTCCATTCGCTTGAGGATGGTAGGCAGTACTCTTCTGATGATATACTTGAAATTCTTCAGTAAATGCTTCAATGGTCTTATTCAGAAAATGTGATCCTTGATCACTCATAAGAATTCTAGGACACCCAAACCTTGACAAGATATTATCAAAGATGAACTTCGCAACTGTAGCAGTGCTACATTTTTTGACTAGTTGAGCCTCGACCCAACAAGTAAGGTAATCAGTTGCTGTAATAATGTATCTTGCTCTAGATTTCTTCGCAGGGGGATTGATTGGTCCAACGAAATCAATAGCCCATTTGTCAAATGCTTGTAAAGTTACCTATGGAACCAGAGGCATCTCATCCCTCCTAGATGGTTTGCCTGTCCTTTGACAGATATTGCAGCTGTGGAAATGCTCTC
This sequence comes from Pseudotsuga menziesii, assembly GCA_001517045.1. NCBI lineage: Eukaryota > Viridiplantae > Streptophyta > Pinopsida > Pinales > Pinaceae > Pseudotsuga > Pseudotsuga menziesii. The sequence goes on along the minus strand of LPNX010606768.1, from coordinate 23,928 downwards.
TTGCATCCTTATGAATTGTAGGCCACCACAATCCAGCTGTCAGAATCTTCTGAGGTGTAGCTTTTCCTGCGAAATGACCTCCTGCTGCTCCAGAGTGTGCCTCAGCCAAAATCAATGGCTTTTCTTGCTCCAGGATGCATCTACGTAGTATTTCATCTGGTCCCATATTATATAGCTGTCCTACTATCAAGGTAAAGTCAGCTGCTCTAACTACCAGCTGCTTCTTCTGCTGTGTTTTCATATCATAGGGTGCAAAACCTGTAGACAAGTACTGCACAATATCCTGAAAATAGTCATTAACCATCTGAATGGAAAATAACTCGGCATCAGGAAGACCTTCATCCAAACTAGTGGTATCTTCTCCTAACTCGAGCCTCGACAAGTGGTCAGGCCCCAAGTTAAGTCTTCCTGGCTTAACTATGATCTCAAAGTCATACTCCTGAAACAAAATCAGCCATCTGCATATCCTTCCACCCAACACAGGCTTGTTAACCAAATACTTCAAATCAAAATGGTAAGTGAACATCTTAAAATGAGATCCTAACAAATAATGTCGAAACTTCTGCAAGGCATACACCATAGCTAGACCTTCTCGTTCTGTCATAGTATAATTATTTTCTGCTGTGGAAAATTTTATACTTGCAAAAGCAATAGGGTGATCAATATTACCTTCACCTGATTGAGCCAATACCACACCTAAAGCAATGCAGGATGCATCGACATGAACATGAAACTCCTTATTCCAATTAGGTGATACTAGGATAGGGGCAGTTACCATCTTTTCTTTCAAAATATCCAAGCTTTCCTCACATTCAGGTGTCCACTCAAACTTAATATCTTTCTTCAACTTCTTTTCCATAGGGGCTGTAATCTGAGCATATCCTTTCATGAATTTCCTGTAATGTCCAGTATGACCAAGCGTAGTGCGAAGTTGCTTAACAGACTTCAGAGGTGAAAAGTTCACAATAATGGCTATCTTCGCAAGATCCACCATCAATCCTTGCTTGCATACAATGTGACCTAGAATAATTCCAAAAGGTGCACAATATATACACTTCTTCAGGTTCAAGGAAATCTGATGCTGTCTACACTTGTCCAACATAAGCCTTAAACTAGCTATATGATCTTTCAATAAGCCAAAGATAGTCCAATCATCAAAGTAAACTTCCAAGAACTTATGAATGAATTCCTTGAATGAAAATATGACTACTCTGGAAGACATAGCAGGTGCATTCTTCAATCCAAAGGGCATAATTGTGTACTAAAAAGATCCCATTTCTGTAGCGAAGGTTGTTTTATGTCGGTCCTCTGGAGAAATTCTGATCTGATGGTAGCCTGAAAATCCATTAGTGAAAGAATACACTTCCTGACCTCTGACATTGTCTAAAACTTCATATCTAAAGGGAGTAAGTAAAGGATCATGTAAACAGGCATCATTCAGTTTCCTCAGATCAACACAGATTCTAATTTCCCCCTTGGTCTTCTTTTCTTGTACCACCATAGGGCTGACCCATTCGGACTCTTCGACAGGCTCAATGATTCCTACAATGAGCATCTTATCTAGCTCTGTCCTGACTTTTTCTTTATACTTAGTCTTTATCCTATAAGGGCGCTACTTCACACGCTTCACATCAGCTTTCAAGGGTATTTTTATCACTCCTATATCACCAAGGATACCTTTCATTTCTGAGAACTTTGTCAGAAATAAGTCCTGATACTCATGGAGAAGTTCAGTCACTTTTCTTACCATTTCTTCATCCCAATAGTCTCCAATGGTAGCATACTTAGGTATTTCTTCTGATCTAATTTTTACTTTCCTTGTCTTTAGGGGCTGAGCTACTTCAGGTGCTTCGACTGCTGGTCCATGTACTTCGCAATGTCCTTCTGACTCGGGAATATTGATGTTGCGTGGGTCATCATCTTCATCAATGGCGAGGTTATAGCATTCTACTGCATTAGCTTCTTGTTCCTTCCAATCAGGCTGGTACTCGGCTATTTATTTATCATCAAATACCTTAGTATGGATCAGCCTAATAGCTGCGTCCAAAGCAGGGAAAACCTCATTAATGGAAAATCTAAGCACAAAACTATCAAGAAGACTATTCCAACTTACAGTACCATGGCAAAGTGCTACCTCTGTATACCAATTCTTTGCTACAGGTTCCAGAGTGTGTACAAACCTACGTACCCATTCTTCACAAGGCACATGCTTCCATGCTTCACAACACTGCACCAAGTGTTCCTGAGGGCTATTCTTACCATCAAATCTACGTCACACCTCCTGAGGTTGATCTATGAATCCTAGGAGAAGAAAATTTTGACAAGATTCCCAACTATGAATATTCTTCTTGTGACCATTCCACCATCTGGCAGCTGCGGCTCTGAATACTGAGTCTAGAGTCTCCATTTTTTGTGAATCTGGTACCTGCTTTGAGAATTGCACAATGAAATATTCTGGGTCTGTCAAGCCATCAAAAGTAGCTAAGGCTCTTGTCTGTGAGCTAATCCATCTGAGAGACTTGGTAATTCTTGCACATCAATGTCCATGTAGCTCATACAATCTATTTTGCCAATTCTCTAGGCCATCATCTAAATCAGTCATGCAAGAACTGTCACACTGCCAATCCATTATACCTTCAGTATTAGGGTTAACATAGTCTTCTTATTTAGCTGTAATGTTGTAAATATGATCTAAAACATCTTGATCTTCATCTCTTATTCTTACTGCATCATTGTCTATTTCCCATTCAATTCCTAGCAAGGCTGGATAGGGGTTGCTATCATCAATTATTTCAATGACTTCAAAATCTGCTAGGGTACTGACTCCATCAATATCTACAGGTACACTAGGGATTCTACCCAAAGGCACAATCTTCTACTGATTGGCTAATCTCAATTGTATAGGGGACCATTCAAGGGTAGGTTTTCCCATTTGTTCCCAAGTCTACCTAGTTAGGACATTCACTTCTGATCCCAGATCTAAAATGATATATGTCATGTCATACTCTCCTATCTGAGCATGCAATCTCATTTCTCTTCCAGTCCTTCTAACTCTATTAACATTTTTTCCTTTATCAGAGCTTCGCTGAGATTTGCAAGACTGAAGAACTATCTGTAACTCATTCAAAGCATTCTTATTTCTCAATAGCTTCATACAACTCTGTAAAAAGGATGTTAATACACATACTTGATATAGCGAAGCTTCTTGTAACTGTGACTGCTATGGATTTTGTTGTGTAGTTGCTACTGACGTTCTTGGATCAGCAAAGTCTTGCTTAGCTTCCATAAATGTTTCTTTTTCACATGCAACATCGAAGGATGGGATTTTTTCTGGGATCTTGCGGACCCGATCCTCCTCAGACTGTTTCTCCATATTATGCACTTCCATCGTAGCTCCACTCCTTGTAACAACATTAATAGTTGGGACAGATCTTTTCTCTACAGCAATCATCTAAACATTCTGAGTAGGAGGTCCATTTCTTTCTTGGATCTTCGCTATCGACTATGGACATTGCTCAATAAAATGATCGACTTCTCTGCAGTATCGGCATGTCGTAGTTGGGTTCTGACAGTCTCTAGCTACATGTCCTACCTGATTGTAGTTATAGCAAATAACCTGGCTTCGACCTCTTTTAGGAATACCACCACGACCTCTGAAATTAACTAGACCTAGGTTACCACCACGGTAGCCATATCCATCATTGCCTTGTGCATAATTCTGTACCCGATAAGCATCGTATGTGCGTTCTCTCATGAGGTCAAAGCTGCGACATTCATCTTCATTGTGTCCTACTGACTTACAGAACTTGTAGTAGGGATTCTTAGGGACTTGAACATACCTCTGGAGCACATAGAAATATTCAGGTCGATGCTGGCCAGTTGTTCTATAGATCTCACAATATAGGACAGCAGGGATAAATGGATTTGGTGCACCAGTACTCAAGTAGTTTCTTAGCGCAGGGCACTGTTCTTTGTCATGACCTTCTATCTTGCATCGTGTACACCAAACCTCTTCTAGAATAGATTTTCCTTTCTTCATGTCGTGCAGATCCAAGGCCATTTCTGATAATTGTGCCTATATCTGGGCTATGCCAGAATTATCTCCAACAGGAGTTGTTTCAAGTTTCATGGCAATTTCCAATGCCTCTTGCTAATCGACAACCTTCTGTTGCATAAGTGGAGTCCTGATATGCGGCAATAATGCTACAATGAACCATTAATTATGATGTTATGGTCCAATAGTAAAACTGACTTGATCCAACAGAACCTTGAACCTCTGATCAAAGTCCCACACTGATTTACATCTCTTCTGTTGAATTTCCTTTAGTTCAGTTATACACTGCGACTCTGATTTAGGTTTCTTAAATTCCTTTATCATGGATTTTTTAATATCGGCCAATATATAGTTTTGAGTGCTAGAAAACTTCATAAACCAGGTCAAATCCCGATCTCAGAAAGAGGTGATTAGCTGCGCTTTTCTTTTTATTCTCATCAGTAATACTCTTCGTAGTCCAAACAGCTTCGCATAGGAACCAAAACTGCTCTAGATGATCTGATCCAGTTCCTTTAAAGACTGGTAGTTTGATATCATCATTCACATGGGCCATATTGGATCAAGGGGGGGAAGGAGGGGGACTGATAACAGGGGGAGGGGAACTTACTGAGGTAGACTGACCTGCCACAGGACTACTAGGGTTAGGGTTACTTTCAAACTATGACGGGTTCTCAAGGCTAACAGGTCTGCGCTGCGGCATGATAGGAGGGTTTCTAACAAAAGGAGTATCTTCAGAGTTAGAGTCTTCTGGGCTTAGCGGGGTATAAAATTTATTCTGGCCAAGGGTAGTGGATCCAAGATTTCTCTTGTATCTTTTACCGCTGCAAAGCAAACCACTTTGCTCGTTGCAGTCACTTTCACTTCCAAACATAGGTTAGTAGCAACAAATCTAGCAATCTGATTCAATAAGCAATATGCCTTTCTCAGCCAAAAGCATTTTAATATTTAGACTGAATGAATCCAAGTACTTACCCCTAGGTCCTTTGAAGAACTCTCTTTCTGCTTCGCTGAAAGAAGTATGTGTGTCGATGGCGAACTCCATCACAAATGCTTCCAGGGTTTGCGTTGTCCAAAAGTCAACAACTCTTGAGACCGCGTTGTTCACTCTTTTCAATATCTTAATTCTTTCAGGGTTCGAGGCAGGAAACTGATCTTCCTTGAAGTTTGTCTTTCTTTTTGTCAACCTAGATAACCACTGGTGCAATTCTATGTGGATACTACCAAATAAAATTTCATGAATATCAGTAAAAATGTACCTTTTCAAGAAGTCGTCTGAGCTATGACGAGGATCCTTATTTTCTTGTTCAGCAAATTTTAGATAGGTCTCTTTGATCCAGCCACTGATTTCTTTCACTGAGGGCCTCCAAAACATGTCCCTCAAGGTACGACGTAAATCCCAGCAACAGAACCACTTTGTTGGGCTATGGGCAGACCCAGGTTTTATCCTTTTATCTTCGCACCAACAAAAGACCCACAGTGTTGGCCTTTTCGGCAACAACCTGTGAACAGGTTGCAATCTCACCCGAAACAGCTATGGGGTGCCACAGAATCAAGTTTTTGCAAGCAGAAGAGGGATATTACTGTACCTTTAGTATTACCAAAGAATAAATATGCAATATAAAGCTTTGACGTTCACTTAACTAGCTTCACAGTTTAGATAAACATATAGTTACTTGCTTAACCCTTAACTGGGAATTCACAGTGAAGTTATTATTTAACAGTTATCTTACTTTATCACTTATCTACTTATTAATTGCATAAAAATAGAACAGAAACACAAAGAACCACCACAACACAAGATATACGTGGTTCACCCCCAGGGTAGGGGCTACGTCCACAGAACTGTGTTTATATTCAACTCTTTACAAAACCCCAGTTCTGATATGCACACTCAGCTGCAGATCTTCTCGGCCAACTTAAGCTGTGCACTCAGCTGTAGCACCTTTCTTAGAAAACCCTCTGCACACTCAACTGCAGAGGTTGTCCATGCACTCAGCTGGGACTTAACCTTAAACCCTAAAACAGGTCTTTCTTCCTTCACATCAAATCATCATACATTAAAAGTTTCAAAAGCCTAACCTGACTCCTTTACATAAGTGCCTATTTATACCAGCGCACTATTACAATGCCATGAGCTTAAACCATGGAATTAAAAACCATGAGTTCAAACCATGGGTTATTTACAAAAAGAGGGGCCTCGACCCAACCCCAACACCCCTAAGACTATTTTGGGTCACAACTCCGCTTACAAGCTTCGCACCACACCCGCGGAGTTGCCAAAATTAAGGACCTTGAAGGTCAAGCCCCAACAATTATAGAGATTTTAGGGTTTGCATGTCGGTTTTAGGGTTTGCATGCATGCCACTTTTAGGGTTTTCATGCAAGCTTCGCACCACACCCGCGGAGTTGCCAAAATTAAGGACCTTGAAGGTCAAGCCCCAACAATTATAGAGATTTTAGGGTTTGCATGTCGGTTTTAGGGTTTGCATGCATGCCACTTTTAGGGATTTCATGCATGTCACTTTTAGGGTATGCATGTCACTTTAGGGTTTCCATGGATGTCACTTTTAGGGTTTGCATGCATTTCATTTTTAGGGTTTACATGCATGTCACTTTATGGAACATTTAAAAGAAATTGGCAAGATGAGTAGAACAAAATACTCTTCAAACTCAAGTAGAAAATAGTAATCTTGGGTGTAAGCTATAGTGGTAAGATGAGTAGAAATAAATACCCTTCAATATCATGTTTTTCATAACTGACCAATTTATCTAATTTAATGTTTAAAGGAATTTAGGAATTTTTTGTGATATTAGGTAATTTTTCCCTAAATGTTTCTCATTTTTCTTTTCCAGGTAACATATTTGGGAGGAAACCTCCTCGATGGTTCCTCTCATTCCAAGGATGGTACCCAGGGTAAACCATAGATTGTTCTAGGCACAAGGCCATGTTAACAACTCATGAATAGATTATGTATAGCTAATCAACATTCAACTCACTAAGAGGAAACATGTCAGAAAGTGGGATTTGAACTCCGGTGGGGAGGGTAACAAATTTTTCGGATAACCACTTGAGCTGCACTGAATTGAATCCCTAAATGTTTCTTATGCCAAAACAACACTATATAAAATTGATACATGTGTTTGAATTTTACAATCTTATTTTTTATCTAAAAAAATGAGTTCTCTTTCACTTTGTCGTTATCAAATCTTCTTAACTAGGTCAATCTCAATAGAAAGAAAAATATCCCCATAAGTGCTACAAATCCACTGCTTCCCCCATTCAATGTGCAATCATGAACGACCCAAAAAAATTACCAAGGACTAGTTGGCAGGTGTGGTTGATCCATTTTTAAAAGAGAAATCTTAATGTCAAATAAATATGTCTTAAAAAGGTTGAAATTTCGGATCAATAAGGCTCAATTTGGCCAAAATTTCTGAGAAATAAGGCCCAGTTGGGTTGAAATTTCAGATCTAATTTATGTCCAAATGTGTCAACATTTTAGAGCATAAGTATGAAATTGGATTAAATATCAAATCTTAAGGCTCAAATAGGCCTAAATTTCTAAGCTTAAGGTCCCAAGGGCCAAAATTTTAGAGCCTAATTCCTCTAAGGGCCTTTAAGGGAAAAGTTATTTCATTGTTTGTATTCCCCTGAAATCCTTCCCAAATATGTTGGAGCTGAAACTATTTGTCATGAGTGCATCTGCTTTAAAGTCCCATTCTTCATTAAGAGGCAATGCATATGGAGCCTTCCCCTATCCACCTATCCTAGTTAGGATTGTCATGGGAAATGGGGGAAGTGTGATCTAAAAGGTCAATGTCACCTGCATCTTGGGATTCATTTGAAAATCCTTATTAGACCACTATGTTAATTGAAGAATGTAATGAATGTATCCTTTATGATTGCATATACCACTTGATTCCTTCTACTTTGATTTCAAAAAAAACCTTTTGTTCTTTTCTTTATAGATTTCCCAAGCCAATACATGTAAGTGGAGTTTCCACAATCTATTGAGAATGGAATTGTCAAATGGATTAAGGACCCAATTGATTATGGCTAGGGCATGGTTCCCTTTAACATGCTAAGTTCTTTCAATGGAACACCACTTTTGTCCTATAATTTTGAAGAATAAGGGCATGTATCTAACAAAATGTCCAATTATTTCACAGTTTGGTTTTGTGCTCATTTTTTCAAAGAAGTAAAAGAGATGTCCAAGAAAGCCTCTCTTATCCCAAGTGAGATGTGTTTCTTAATCAACAACATAATTTTATAGGACTTCCAAATGAAGACCATGTGATGTGTTTCACTCTATTTTTGGATGCATAACCATCCTTGGGGACTGAATTTTGTGTCATGATGTTCATTTGGCAATGTATACCATTAAATGTTTATCTTGCATCCCCATTAAATATATCACTCAAGGAGTCATTGTATTCAAAAATTCCCATTCAATAAATTATTTGTTCTTGTTATAGTGATGATTCTTCCTCCTCATGAACCATGTACACCAAAATATCTTCTAGATTTCCTATATTTGTTGTCCAATTGTTTACTTTTCCCTGTATTGGGTGTAAGAACTAAGGTCCCATATTCTAAACCAAGGGGGGAAATTATCTTGTAATTATTAGTTACTAGATGAGGCTTGATATGGAGGAGGCATGCCTTGAATGATTGGACCAAATTGATGAGAGATAAGGGATAGCAGGGTGAAGGTTGATAGAATGCCATTCTTTCTAACTAGGGTTGTTCCAGATTTGGGAATACTTGAGCCACAACCTTTAAGGGGTCATATTTGACCTTTTCGATTATTAATCTGAAATATATTTATCTTCTTTGACATTTTTTGACATCCTTTTAATGTGAGAATTTATCATCATGCACAGTTGCACAATGTTAAATTTGGTAAATTTAAATTTGACATGTTTTTTAATCTGTGGAAAATTATTATCATGCATAGCTTCATAGCTTCAGGGCGAAGCAAACTTGGCTGGAAAATTCTTATCATGCATAGGTCATCGTTAGGTAAATTTCATTTTTATTCAATTCATAGTCAAGTATATATAAAATTAAATATTCTTTTACACATCTAAATATAATATCTTGTTGTTCCCAGGTGGTGGCTCTCAGCATCATAGATGTCTGTCTGAGGGGTCTACAGGGGCTAGTGGACAAACACAGAGGGCATGTGTAGTGTCTTATTCTTCAAATACAACATTGTCAGGTAGAGAAATTGTTTACATGTACATTTTCAATAGAATTATGGTTTGACATGTTTTTTTAATCTGTGGAAAATTCTTATTATGCACAGCTTCATAGCTTCAGGGTGAAGCAAACTTGGCTACTATGCAGCGACAGAACCAAAGGTCATCGTCGGGTAAATTTCATTTTTATTCAATTCATAGTCAAATATATATAAAAATAAACCTTCTTTTACACATATAAATCTAAGATCTTGATGTGCCCAAGTGGTGCCTCTTAGGATGACAGACGTCTGTGTGAGGGGTCTATAGGGGATGGTGGACAAACACATAAGATGCCATTTCCAGGTAGATATTGTTTTCATACATTCTGAATATCTAATTCTTGTTTGGAATGTTTTTTAATATGTGGAAAATTCTTATCATGCATAGCTTTACAGCTTCAACATGAAGCAATTTTGGCTACTATGCAACCACAGTACCTAAGGTCATGGACAGGTAAATTCAATTGTTATTTAATTCATACTCAATTCTATATAAACATAAATATTATTTTAAACGTCTTTCTAATATCTTGTTACATGCACAGGTGGTGGCTTTGAGCATGAAAGACGTATGTCTGAGGGATCTATAGGGGTCAATAAACAAACACATAGGACACACTTAGTGTCTTATTCCTCAGATACACCATCACCAGGTAGAGGTTGTTTACATGTACATTCTAACAAGAATTCTTGTTTGACATGATTGTGTTATTTGTGGAAAATTAGATGATTTTTCTTGTTAACTTACTGTTATAGCGGATTTCACCACACTAGGTGAATCACACATTGTATGGCCTTCCCCTGTCCTGCTGCAGACTCATTAGCCCCTATTGACCACTTTTTGTCTTTTGATGTGTCCTTGATCATCCCTAAAAACATAAGAAAAGTGATATACGCAGCTTTTACCCTGATAATCGCGTACATATGTATATATTCCCCCTATAGTCGCGTACATCGGGATGTGTGAATAATCCAAATCCTTTTGGAGCGTTCCTTGACTTGGATCCGACTCATATGACTCCTGGCCTTCCATATGCCTTGAGATCGCACGGATTCGACCTTTCAGTATCCCTTTGAAAAGCTATATAAGGAACCCCTTGAGACATTGAAAGCATAAGAGAGAATTGAGAGTAACGAAACTATAGTCCATTATTGTCAGAACTTATGCTTGAGTCTGCATCCCTTTGTCCCTTGGAGCACTGTTGTGTTCTTCCCAAGATTTCCTTTTGCTAGTGAGCTTGCTATCTGAGTGATGGAGGATTGAGGTGGTGGAGGCCCAAGTGGGGGATTCAGTTTCTCCAGTTCGCAGACGTACCGTCAGAGGTTGTCACTTATAATCTCTTATTCATATTAATAGAAATATCTTTTCCTATCCAGTAATGTGTATTTGAATGAATATTGCATCCATTGGAATATGTCAAATGCTTTTACATTATTGATTATATATGCTAGAATAGATCTAACACCATGATATATAGTATGCTTGTATTGTTTATTTGTTGTTGAGGAAGTATTATATCAATTCAAGCTGAAGATTGGAAAGCTCAACGGGGATCTACTTCAACCGTTCGGAATAAGGTACGAGGTTCGATCCTTTAGTGTTAGACATTTTATTTCTATTGCATATTGGGAAAGATTGATTTCTGGAGTCTAGTTGTCTGTTATGGTACCCCAAGTCATAGGAATTTCTCTCCGTAACAGAAATGGTGACTCCACTGGGGAGTTCCTAGTAATTGTCCTTTGGGGGTTGATTTCTTGGCATTCAATGTATTTGAATTGCTCTCTCTCTCTCTTGTTTCGGTGTCAGGTATGGGGGGCATGTATGCCTGGTAGAGCCTGATTGGTGTGAATTTAGTCTCAGCCTATCTGTTTTCCTTGGATTTGTGCATCTTTTTCTTCTTGTACACGGGTTTGTCACTTACAGTCACGTATACACGCGGTTTCCCCTGGGATTTCCGCGTATACATGCGGGTTTACTGCGCACAGTCACGTATACCCTGGTTTTTACCTTTTTGTGGAAGATAGTGGATTGCTGGGTGAATTCTGTTAGTTGCTGAGTCTCCTTTGGCACTACCTGAGTCTGTTAATACCTCTGTTTCTAACCAGAAACGTTTTTTTAGCCTAAATTGTTTCTTTTAGGAAAGTTCTTGTCATGGAATATTTGATTTTTTGTTTGAGATTAGTGCATTAGAGTCCTTTTGCCTTAGTGCTTTGCTGGAATGTTGTTTATGTATGCTTGCAGAGTCTGGGGTGGGTAGAATCATTCTTTTGCCTTTTGTATCTCTTTATTTTCAAAAAATCCAAAAACATTTGCTTATCATCATGCATTGCATTTTGCACTTTGCATTGTACTTGCACTAGATCTAGATTTGCTTTGGAGTAATAGTTAGGACTTCATATAGGGAAATTTGCATTCAGCATTTGAAGAAGAAATTGTGCATTACACATAGTACGCATACCCTGTTTTAATGGACACAATGCATTTGCATTGATTGTTAGGTGTGCATTTTGCTTCTTGTTGCATCATAACACCATTAGTTGCACGACCATATCCTATTTTTGAGTAATAAAGCCAACTAAAATCAACGCTAATTAAAATGAATTACACTCTTTTCTTTTCTAGGGTGCACCAACAAGATTAGGTTTTAGGATCTTGGAATAGTTCATTGTAAGTCAATTCTCCAAGATCACTAAACAACAAAAACTAGGTGTCTGTCCAGGGAGTGTGTGAAATCCTTGATATAACCAGCGTTCTTAGGATCCTCCTCTCAAAAGGGAGTTAAGCACGAGGGAGTGTGAGCGGTTATTGATTGGGATAACCCCTGGTCTATAACTGTGTAGCACCAATGATATAGCCAGGATTGTATTCGTATCTGGGGGCTCTTTCGAGAGTTTCAGGCTTTGCTACCCTGCCCATACAGTCAATCCTGCCTGTGACTGTCCGCCTGAGATTTGATTATATTGAGGTGACCTTAGTGACCTTACCTAGGATATTGAGGGGGTACTTGTAGAGGTTATTCTGCATGTGTCTCGGCTAGGTTGGGTTCAGACAGCACAGTCGCTTTATGCGTTGAAGCTGAGGGCCACAATAATTGGTTACGTACCTCTGCTTGTGGTAACAAGGGCCTCTCAATCCTCTCCTAGGCGAGACATACCGGCCACATTCGGGAGATCACTTATCCAGCCCTTGTTTGCTTGAATTTGGATTTAGATTTTATTAGTGATTGCTCTGTGCATGCTAGTTGGCCTAGGGTTTATGTAAATAGAGAGTCTTTGCTTTTTATTGAGTCATTGTGGAGTCGGGTGTGGTTCCGCGTCGTTCTCGTCAGTTAGCAGGACTTTCACCTTCCACTTCTCCTCCTCCTTTGGGAGAGGGGCCTAGACTATCCAGGCGGACTATGTCACACATTGATTCACACACCATGGAGGATAATTCAGAGACTATTCCTGAGCCACCTCCTCCCATTCGTATTGACGATGGGGAACTTACTCCTACATACGATCCTTCACCTGACCTAGCTGAGTTCGGTCTTGTGATTTCCCAGATAGGATCTTCGCATGATAGACCTACTCACCCTAGGGCTGAATCCCGGTTGACACGTTACCGGTATGGAATGTCGGATGATGCCGAGACTCACTTTGACCCTCCTAGCACTAGCTACGGTAGTTATGTTACGACTGGTTTTCCTATGCATGATTTGACATTTCATGTTGAATCCGACTTTGAGCCTAGCACTATGCCTAGGGGAAATCCCATGCCTTACCTTGTGGAGAGGTTTGGGAGTACTAGTCACATTGCACCTTCCATCCTAGTGGTTGAAGCTCTATCTTATATACCTCCTAGGTCTAGAGTTAGTGATCCGATAGGGATACCAAGTTCCAGACGAGTGACGATAGGCACTAGTACATATCTTCTTACATAGATTCCTTCGTCCTCTCTTCCGAGTTCTTCAAATGTAAACCCTCCACCTTACTCACATGGTCCTTCGAGTTGGCACGTAGCTACGAGTCAGATCCGTACTACGATTACTAGACCAATTGTGTCTCAAGCCTACATACCACCCGTGGTTTCAGGAGGTTATGTTCATGTTTCTAGAGGTCAGATTGCTACTTCCACAACATATATCCCTACTTTCGGTATGTATATTCCTACTTTCGAAATGTATATCCATACCTATGGAGTTTCTCATGGGGCATCGCAAGTGATGAACTATGGACCCTATTATGGGACCCAGTATGGGCAGGTTTCTCCACCTTATGGAGGCAGGTATTCACAACCTGCTTATTCTCCTAATTACGGCTTTGTAGCTCCTACTAGTCAAGGTCCACCTTATTATGGTGCTTCCACGCCACCCTATACGGGTCATACAGGAGGAGTTCACTATGGACAAGGTCATGGTGGTAATAAATCCTATATGAACCAGGGAGCGGTCCATAGGCCTCATCATCCTAGGCTCCCTTTCCTCGTGACACTCAATCTACCTGAGTTATCAAGACTTACAAACAATCATGTGGCTCATGACCTGGCTTGGACGGCTGTCCCTACCAAGCTTCCTTCAGACATACCTAAGTTCGAAGGCAAACCAGGAGAATATCTGAGTGAACACGTTACGACATTCCACCTATGGTGCTCTTCCAATTCCTTGCATCAGGACTCAGTCCGTTTGAGACTATTTCAATGCACCCTTACAGGGCCTGCGGCGAAATGGTATATAGAGTTACCTAGGGGTGCCTTTACTTTGTTCGACGACCTTGTGATGACTTTCCTTAATCACTTCCAGCTACCAGTGCGCTATGATGTTGGTACTGAACTCTTGTCAACATTTCGGCAAGATAAAGACACCCATATTTTTGATCATATTCAGTAGTGGCTTAGACGGAAGAGATTAATTAAAGCCTTTATACCGCCGGAGTTCCTCCTTGAGTGGTTCCTCAAGTCTTTATTGCCATATATAGTGAAGGATGTTTCCACATACGAAGTGGAGAATGAGGAACAAGCAATCTTTAGGGTGCAGGAACTAGACTTGATCTATGCTCAGTCTGGTTTGTTATAAGAGATTATACCCAATGCTCCTCATTCTAGTTTCGATCCCAAGGTCAAACCTGGCCCACATGCCGATGGCATTGTGGGTTGTGCAAGTAAGAAACCTGTAGGTTCAGTTGCAAAACAAGTTGCTCAGTTGTCAATCAACCAATCTGCCTCGGGACAAGCTACGACTTCATCTCAGCCTGCCCAAACAACGAATGTACTTACTGTGCAATCGTCCAACCAGAAGGGTAACCAGCAACCGGGATGGAATAGAAAAAAGGGTAAAAACAATAATAATAAGAAGGGTGGGTATAAGAACGAGAATGCCAATAATAATGACAAGAACGGTAAAAATGTTGGGGGGGACAAGTAGACTAAACTTAAGGTTAAGTTTCCTTGCAAGCTATGTAAGGACGATCACCTCACTTACTTGTGCCCTACAATGGATGAAGCTTCGAAGTTCATAGCACAGGGCCCAGCTGTGTTAACAAACCCTTTACCGCATAACCAGAATATGAACTTGAAGTCCCATGATCAATCTAGTGATGATGATCCAGCTAAGACTAGTGGTCGTGGGTGCATTAATATGGTCTGTGCCGCGAAAGTTGTGACGCGTGCGAAAGATTATACTTCGTCACAACCCAACCCAGGAAAAGAACCTGATCCACCAGGAACCCCTTTGCACATTGAGAAACCTGAGGCTGCACCTCGCATTCCTAAGGGGGTACTTAGGCGTTCAGGGCATAACCCAAATGCCCGAGCCGCCCAAAACTATTCAGTTGTCAACGACTTGGGCCATACTCCTTGTGCGATGTTTGCATTGGAAGTGCTTCAGAGTTTTCCGTCACAAAGGAAGGCTTTGCTTTCCTCTCTTGGTGTGAGTGGTGATGATTCTTCCTCAGTGATCAAATTTGAAACCGCAGGACATCAGCCTCGCTTTCCCTACTATGTGTCCCTTTTGGTGCATGTGGAATGTCTTCATATGATTGTCAAGCGTACTGTGATTGACGAGGGAACTCCTGCTTCTGTGATGTATTTGTCTTGTTGGAAGGGTCTCAGTTCTCCTGAGTTGTCCAAATCTACGACCATGTTAACTGCTTTTGATGGGAGATTGTTTAGGCTGCACGGTATTCTTCCTTCCCTTAAAGTTCGTTTGGGAGGGAATACTGTTGCGATAGAGTTTGAGGTGGTTGATGCACCCCTTGACTATAATCTCTTACTGGGAAGGAACTGGATGTATAGTATGCAAGCCGTTGCATCTTTCATGTTTCACGTTGTATGCTTTCCACATAATGGGAAGATTGTAACGATTGATCAAATGGAATTCAAGAATCCGCCTATTACTACATCTTCGGAGGCTTCGGTTCCGAAAGTTGAACATTCCCAGCCAGCAATTGGAAGTGTGGGTGTAGGCATGTATCCATCCCTTATGGGAACCTTTAGTTGTCCTGCACCCGTCCTCATGATAGGATCTAGTTTTGATGGTGCTTCGACGTCTACGAGATCGGTGCCTTTTCGCACAAGTCATATGGGAGATCCTTGGATTCTTCCTTCACCAAGTCCTTCGAGTGAGGCCATTGAGATGAGCATGCCATTTCCTGCAGTCATGATAGCTTACCAAGCTAATCTCCAGTCTACTACAGAGCCTTGTTCTTCCTCTTTGCGGACGGAGGAGGAAGACCCCTATGTGTTGCCGGCATGGGCAGTACAGTCTTCTCATGCCCACGACTACCTTGATACGGTTTTCCCTTTAGATGAAGTGATTATCGAGGCTATGTCGGGAGTTGAGCCACCATGGGAGGAACTTCATCATAGATCGTACTTCCTTCCAGAGCTTGACCTTTTGGAGCATGAGGATTATAGGGAGATTCTTAGTTAGAAAGTTGGTAGACCTATGGTTTCGTTAAGCTCTCCTAGTCAGATGGCTGATGGAAGCATGGTGAACATATCGTCAACTATTCCTATCAACATTTCTCGCAATCCTGGTACAATTGAGAATGTCTACATTGGGGTGGATTGTTCCCAAGATGAGATTCGGGAGTATACCGAGCTATCCAAGGAATTCCGTGATATTTTTGCTTGGTCTTACGATGAGATGCCAGGAATTGACCCTCATATTATCGAACATGAGATTAAGACTTACCCCAATGCTAAGCCTGTTCGACAGCGTTTACACGCGGTGAATCCTAGGAAAGCACCCACCATAAAGGCAGAGATAGAGAAGCTATTGAAAGCTGGTTTCATCTATCCTGTTCCCTTAATGGAGTGGATTTCAAACCCCATTCCAATGGATAAGAAGTAGGGAGCGATCCGTATATGCACTAATTTCTGTGATTTAAATCATGCCTGTCCTAAGGATAACTTCCCCACACCGTTTATAGATCAGATTTTGGATGAGTGTGCGGGTAGCGAGGTGTTCTCCTTTATGGACGACTTTTTCGGGTATAATCAGATTCAAATTAAACCCGAGGACCAACACAAGACCACATTTATTTGTCCTTGGGGAACATATGTGTATCGAAAAATGCCTTTCAGCCTTAAAAACGCCGGAGCTACATTTCAGCGGGCAATGACCTTGATATTTCATGATCTCAAGTCTATTATTGAAGTATTTTTGGATGACCTCGCTGCTCATTCTCGCATGAGGATGCGTCATTCATATCACTTGAGATTGGTGTTCGAAAGGTGTCGGCACTATGCTGTTAGATTAAACCCTAATAAGTGCATTTTTTGTGTGAAGTCAGGTCGTTTGTTAGGATTCATCATTTCGAAAGAGGGTATAAGAGTCGACCCGTTGAAGGTTGAGGCAATACTTCAGTTGTCTCCCCCGCGAAATATTCATCATCTTCAGTGTTTGCAAGGCATGGAAAACTTCCTATGAAGATTTGTTGTCAACTTTGCCAATTTGACTAGAGGTTTCATGCGTCTCCTAAAGAAGGATACTCCCTTTGAATGGGATGAGCAAGCCCAGGAGTCCTTCGATGCACTTAAGCGAGCCCTAGCATCGGTCCCGGTGATTAGTCCTCTGGATTATAGCCATGATTTCCTATTATATGTGGCCGTGTCTTTAGAGACGATTGGTATGGTTTTGGTTCAAGAGGATGAGGAGCTCCAGGAGCATGTCATATATTATCTGAGCCGAAACCTTATTGACGCAGAGATTTGGTATTCTCATGTCGAGAAGCTTGCCTTGGCTACTGTACATGCGGTGCAGTGTTAGAGACATTATATTCTCCTTCGCCAGACCTTGGTTGTGGCCCATGTCAATCCGTTTCAATTCGTCCTCACACGTAGGATGATTGGGAGAAAGTATAATAAATGGATTGTCATCCTACAAGAGTTTTATCTCGAATTTGTTTCGGCAAAATCGAAGAAATCTTTAATCTTTACAGAGCTCATATCGGATTTTTCGAGCGAGGCCGAGGAGTTGGTATGTGAAGATACGTTCATTGATGAACACATTTTCTTAATCTCAATGGCTGACCCATGGTATGGGGATATCATAGTATATCTACAAACACAGAGGACCCCTACTCACCTCTCGCGAGATGAACAACGACGATTACATCACGTTTCCAAGAACTACCTCATAGTGGACAATACTTTGTACCACCGTGGAGTAGATTCCCTTTTACGATGTTGTTTAACTCATGATGAGGCTGAGGTAGTGCTTAATGATTGCCACGGAGGGGCGTGTGGTGGTCATTTATCTGGGCTTTCTACAGCTCAAAATATTTTGAGAGTGGGTCATTTCTAGCCATCGATCTTCAAGGATTGTATTGAAGCGGTCAAGAGGTGCCACCCTTGCCACGTGTTTGCACGTAATATGTGCTCGAAACCTGCCATGTTACACCCTATTATCACCTCATGTCCCTTCACCAAGTGGGGGCTCGATTTTATGGATTGCAACCCAGCTTCGGCTGGGGAGCACCATCATATCATAGTGGCTGTTGATTACTTCACGAAATGGGCTGAGGCAATGCCTACAGTAAAATATAACGATGAGACAGCCACTCACTTCGTATTCAACCAAATCATTACTCGGTTCGAGATTCCGAGAGAGCTTGTCACTGACCATGGATCGCACTTTCAGAACCGTATGATGGAAGAGTTGGCATCCAAGTTAGGGTATAAGCAAGAGCACTCCTCTTCTTATTATTCTGAAGCGAATGGACAGGTTGAAGCAGTGAATAAATCACTTAAGTCCATTCTCCAATGAACCATCGCACAAAGCAAGACGAATTGGCATATTATGTTATACCCTGCTTTGTGGGCATATCGAACCGCGGTTAAGACTGCCACTAGTTTTTATCCATATCAGCTTGTACATGGAGTGGAGTCAATATTTCCAGTTGAATGCGAGATTCCTTCGTTGAAGTTAGCCCTCGAACTCTTACCAGACACTTCTCCTTTGGAGGAGAGTTTGGTTCACCTTGAGAAACTCGATGAGCAGCGTAGAGATTCCTTGGTGACTCTAGATGTTAATAAGCATCGCGTAAAGGCCCAATACGATAAGTCTGTCCGTCCAAGATTGTTTAGTGAGGGAGACTTGGTCCTTTTGTGGGATCAATCAAAAGAACCCTTGGGGGCAGGGAAGTTCAATCCTATGTGGCATGGTCCTTACGTGGTCAAGCATGTGTTAGATAAGGGTGCCTACGAGTTAGTGGATTACGAAGGGATGGCCTTGGCGGAGCCTAGAAATGGGCTCTATCTCAAAAAATACTATGCATAATCTTTAGCCAAGGCTGCTTGTTGTATATTATTATACAACTTTTTTGCATAGTTAGGTCTTGTTTATCGTGATCGGTTTTGTGATTAGTTTTCGTTTCTTGTGGTGGATGTCAATGGAATCTTCCACCTACATAGGATTTGCAGATGGTGCAAGCCGTCACACTCAGCACTCAGCCTCAGCTGCTTCGGTGATTTATACTCCTATGGGTCAAGTACTGTCTTCAGGAGGTGTATGTCTATGGCCATCTTCCAACAATGTTGCTGAATATAGTGCCATTATCGAGCTTCTACGGGATGCCATTTCGCATGGTGTTCTCTCTCTTGAGGTACATCTTGATTCAGAGTTAGTAGTGTCACAGCTAAATGGTTTGTACCATGTTAGAGATCCGACGTTATTGAGGAGATTCTTACATGTGAGATTGTTAGAACGACAATTTGAGAATATAAAATATATACACATTCCAAGAAATTATAATCAAGTTGCTGACTCATATGCTAACTACGTGTTAGATTGGCATTTGTTTCATTCGCCATAAATTAATCATAAACGCAATTTTTACACATGTAAATAAATAAACCGATCACCATAAAACTTTTTATATACATCAAAAATGTGGTAATACATAGTGTCATAATACAAAATTGGGGCTTTGAAAGCCACCATCATATACACGGTAGTACAAAATAGATACACTCTGAGGTTTCTAGTCCTGTGGAGGTGGAGGAGGGTTGTGATCATGATATGTCACCATGGCTCTAGCTAGCTGCCGGAATAATCACACCCATGCGCGTGGTACCCCCACCACCTGTCTCTGCATAGCCTCAGGCAAGTCCTCGACTTGCGCCATGGGAACTCTATGAGTCAGTCGCACAAAGTTGGTATGGATGTTTTGGAGCATTCCCTCTGCATCCACACCGGTGATATCGTCTCCTCTTCCCCTTCGTCTATGACGTGGGAAGCCCTCTGGTCGCCGTGGTCCCACATCTGCAAATGAATGGTAGATGTCATTATGTATTGTCACCCAAAATCATGTCTTTTTGATTCCATATAATCAAGAAAACACAAAAAATTAAATACTTCAAAAAATTTTAAAAAGAGTGAGGGTCGAGATTCGTTACCTATGTCTCCATATGCTAATCCTGGTGGTAGTGGCATGTCCGGATCCCCCCGAAAATATATCCTTGCATAGGGGTAGTCATCTATGGCAACAATCTGTCATCACCACCATGGAAAAAAGTCAGCTGGATAGGGGTTGGCCACCCTACCTCCCCCCAGTCTGCGCATCGCATCTGCCCAACGTCGTTGGGCCGGATCTCGAACCCCGTGGAGAGGAACATCCACTCTAGGGCTCAATCCTAGAACGCGCTTGAAGAAGAATGTGCTCAAAATGCTGCTGAACCTGAAGTTCTGTATCCTACCTGCCTTACACTTACTGAGCTGATGTTTTATGTTGCTTAGTAGTGAAGTGCTCCAGTCATAGATGGTCGGTGTCATACACGCCACCGCATAGAACATCAGTGGCCGAGAGGCCTGCTGGAGTGATGCTAAGCCTGCTATCCTGCCCAGCGTCAGTAGTATGGACTTTAGGCCCAGCACCTGTATAGCGTTGGTGGGAACTTGACTCTCCACCTTCTCAGTATCTGGGTAGCAATACACAGCTATGTACTCATTGATAGTAATCCCATGACCTGCACCACCTCGGGAACAAAGGTTCACCACCTCCCCTCGTCTAGATAGACCTGTGATAAAGTAGATATCCTCCACCTCAATGGTGAGGGACATACCGTCTATTCGGAAGGACTCCGAGTCTGGATCCCAATAATCTACTAGCATCTGTAGTAGTCCTGGTTTGGCCCTCAAGCCACCTAGGCACCAAAACTTGTAGAGTCTGCATCTTCTTATAGCTTGTTGAACCATTATGTCGGCCCTTACTGCTTCCTCTACTTCACCATGCTCGCGTTCTCACCACTCTAGCACCATCCTGCATGAGAAATTGACCAAATGTCCATTAGATTCTTGTAAATCCTTTTGCGCGGCATCATACGCGGCTATTTTACAAATAGCTACGTATGTACGCGGTTTCTAGCTCCTTTTCCGTGTATAGCCAGCCCTATACGTGGAAAAAGCTTCGATACCCACGTGGGTCATAGCGCTCATGTAAGATTGGCCTTAAAAACCTCATTTGACCATGAAGACTTGTAAAAATTGTATTGAAATGCAAGCTGAGAGCATGAGTAAGTACCTGGAAGAAACGGTTGTGAATTCCACCGGCTGGATCTCCTAGAATTTGCAGTTGAAAATCAGAGCTCCAATGGGTAAAAGTTTCAAATGATTTCTATTTTTTACTATTTATAGAAAAAATTTCAAATATTTGAAAATTTTTACCCCCTTTCCTATAGTTTTGACCGTTTCTAACCATTTTGGACCGTTTCTGACATAATCTGTGATGTAGAAGACCGTTTTCAGCATCGTTTCAGCCTTTGGATTGACTCGTTCGTATTGATCTCAGGTATAACGTCTACACTGGCATATAGGTTAGGTTCACCACCATTTGCATTTTGCATGACCTTATGTCCATGTCACTATATCCTTAGGTACGAACCCACTCTAGTATGTCATGGAACCTTCTTGCTGCTATAGAAGTGGCATGATATGAGTGGTAGAGCTTCACCTTACATGGGTACCCTAGTTAGCGCCTTATTTGCATTTGGTGCCCATGTCGATGTTTCTCCCTTTAGGGTGTGGGAGTTCATTGTATAGTATTGCCATGACATTTCGCAAGAGCCTCATACTCCTCTTGATCTTATGCTGGCCATGATCCCCCGAACTCCCTTATATCAATTTGTGGATGCATTATCATGAAATTTTCCTGTCTTATTGAGCTTTATGCTGGCTTCCCTGACATTGCGTTTTAGCCATATAGCCCGAGCTTGTCTCATGTCTAGCCATGCAGAGCCTTTCTTTATATCCTTCGTAGCTTGATTCCCTTTTTACTGGGAGGGGATTTTCCCCTAAGTGTCGATATCCTACACATGTATCCTTGCATTGAGCATAGGTATGTTCCACTGCTTGGAACTAGTTTGTTTTCCCTAATGACACTCGTCTCCTCCTAGTTTGTAACTATAAAGCTAGTTTATTCTTTTTTCAAGCTTTTCAAGTAACTGAAAAAGACCCCAAAAAAATAAAAAAACCAAAAATTTGGACAAGAAAAGATGTTATCTTTGGCAGCTGTTGAGTCGTTTCTCCTTCGAACAGAGCACTGTATATCACATCCATTAGTTGGGTTATAGTTTGACTTAGGAGCAGTACTCGTTATCTGAGTTTATCTCCACCGACTGGTTAAGCTTCCAGTCCCTATGGAGCCTCTATTGATGCCTCCTACGTCATAGAGATGTTCCAGTTTGTATATCGAGTCTATAATGCCTTCATTCAGTCACCATACGTCGTTATGCTCTTGTTCGAAGGAAGTTGAAACCTGAGTCGGCCATTCCTCAGTTATCTTGACTTTGCATGTCGGCCATTCCCGGTACAGTTACTGGTTCGTGCACCTTATGATCGAGTCCTTCCACATTATACAGCCTTGCTGAGTACCTCGTGTTGGATGATGGGGGATGCACTAATTCTCTCCTTCCAGCGGATTTCATCCCATTGACTTCAGATCATTTATTCTGGGATTGGAGTCTAGAGTCATTTTGAGTTCCTTGAGACTTGCAGTCATCAGTGGTAGGTTCTCTCGCCATCGACAGTTTTGGGAATACATCAATGTCCCCTGATCGATGGATTCTCTCAAGTGTTCGACCTCAAAACATTTATTCACACTTGTTAGTTCTCACTCTAGTACCTTGATTCCCATTTTCATTATCGGTGGGTGATCTCGCGTCTGTTAACGGTATACATCAATGACCGGTAATCAGATGATGGACTACTATGTTCGACCTCGACACCTCTATTCGCATAGTAGGACATGTACTCATAGCGGTGTGTGTAGAAGACCTTCTATATTGGTGGCATCCATTATATGCTACCTCCTTGATCGTGCCAGTGTTCATGAGATTTCATCTCTCGTGACTTGTTCCAGTATATGTCAGACATTTCCAGCCACTATGGAGATCTTGATCTATTGTATATCTTTAGTCTTTGTGGAGATCATGGTCCTTTGTATATCTTCATCATGGAGATTCTGATCTATGTATATTATACGTGGCGATGACCACATATCTGTTATCATGTTTCATGCCTATTCATGGCCATTGTACTCTTATGTATCTGGGACTGCTATATGTATTTGCAGTTATATGCAGAGTTGTATTATGGTATTATGCTGATTGGGTGGTTGGTCTTCCATTTGGGTACGTTCATCACTCCACTTCTGGGATCGACTTATAATGTATTTCAGCTATCGTATAACCCCTCTGATCTCATACATTAGGGGGAATATGTTATAGCGGATTTCACCACACTAGGTGAATCACACATTGTATGGCCTTCCCCTGTCCCGCTGCAGACTCATTAGCCCCTATGGACCACTTTTTGTCTTTTGATGTGTCCTTGATCATCCCTAAAAACATAAGAAAAGTGATATATGCGGCGTTTACCCCGATAACCGTGTACATACGCAGATATTCCCCCTATAGTCACGTACATCGGGATGTGTGAATAATCCAAATCCTTTTGGAGCGTTCCTTGACTTGGATCCGACTCATATGACTCCTAGCCTTCCATATGCCTTGAGATCGCATGAATTCGACCTTTCAGTATCCCTTTGAAAATCTATATAAGGAACCCCTTGAGACATTGAAAGCATAAAAGAGAATTGAGAGTAACGAAACTATAGTCCATTGTTGCCAGAACTTATGCTTGAGTCTGCATC
>LPNX010606744.1:1401925-1416071 GCA_001517045.1 Pseudotsuga menziesii | reverse complement strand
AATATAACACTCGTTCCTCCCAACCACCCAATCTACTCACATTTTACAAAACTTAAGGAAAATAAAAGATCAAAAAGGTGCATAATAATTGATACTAAAAATCAAGTGAGATTGAAGTTAGGTGGGGAAGTCAAAGGAAGGCTCGTTAAGAAATTGATAGCCATCTATCATTAATAATAAAAAAATCAGAGATCATCGAATCTGGGTTGCGGCTACAAATAGAGAAATTAGAAGCCAAGTTAAAGCGTTGTCGAAAAGACAATGAAGAATTACGAGACACAAATACGAACTCAGAAATAATAATTAAAATACATGAGATGCAAAAAGAGCTCAAGGAACAAAAAAATTTCGAGCAGAAAAATCATATAGAAAAATTGTCTGCCCAAATTAAGAAATTAAAAGACGAAAATGATTTTAATCAGAGATTGAAAAATCAAGATATAAAGAAAGAAATAAACGATTACGAAGCAGAAATAAAATGGTTGCACAAAATCGTTAGCGACAAGGATGAATAACTAACGCAGATACGACATAAATTAGAAAATCAAGAATCAGTGATTGACCAGTATCGACAACATATAAAAGTTCTTCAACAACAAAATGACGACTCTAAAAATACTCATAAGTCGGAGATTGCAAAAAGTAATAAAACACTATCCAACTATTCCAAAGAAATTTTCAGATTAAGGAATCATAACAAAACACTAGTCATGAAAATTAAGAAGTTGAAAAATAGTTGGAAGACAGAACAATCTACAGAAGACATTGAAGGGAAACTTCTAGAAAAGCAGGAAGAAAATAGTTGCATCATAAGTCATAACAAAGATCTTAAGGAACAACTTAAGAAGTCTGAAGTTGACAGAAAAGCGCAAGTAGAGGTGATTAAGAAGTTTAAAAATTATTACGTGCAGTTGGAAAACATGTTGGAAAAAATATAGAATGAAACCTTAAAACCTCAAGGAATGAAAATACAACTTCCAACTAGCATCAATCCTCAAAATACAACACTCATAAAATAAAGTGACATTGTGAAAATTCCCTATCGACACCCCAACCATAAAAACCGAAATTCTAAAAAGTGGGAAATGTCGAAAGATAATGTTACTAATATGATCAAAGCTCCTGACGAGAGATCAGTAGGGAATCCCAACTGTCAACAACAAATCAATTTAGGTTGGATTGACCCATCCACATATCGAAAGTTATGCTCTATACTTAGCAGTTCGTATCAACATGTTTCATCAGCCACGACATCACAAACAACGACACGACAACATTATAAGGCTTTGAGGACAAATCCTTTCTAAGAGAGTGACAATGTAACAAATATAAATAAATTATTAAATAGATTAGTTAATTACATTAAAGGGTGTAACCCTTCATACTCAAAGCCAATAAATGCGATCTTCCTTTGTAATTATTATCATCATCTCTTATATTATCATTAATATACATATTTTCCTTATGGCTTATCTCATTTACCAAGTTTTCTGGTAATATTATTTGTATGAGCGAATAAATATTCGGCTCAAATTCACACCTTGGGGAATATGGTGGCCTCTACCAATAACATCCAACTCACATTCAAAAATTCTTACCCAACAGAATGTTCCACCAGTAGTGTTATCACTCCAGGAAACTCCTCTAGGTTGCAGCTCGAGGATGCTTGGTAACTTAAATGTTTTTTATGGTTTTTCTAACTGGATTAAGTCAGGTGACATACAGGACCTCACACTCTCAAGACATGCATGCAAATCAATCAAGGATAAGGCTTCTAACTACCATTGTTCAGAGGTTTGATAATATGGTGCAAAGATGGAGAACTTATCATGCTGGCAGATTCATGCATAAAACAGTTATATATAAATGGCTAATCATAACAAGGAAAGTACTTGCAATTCAAATAATCAACATGCAGATAGGATGACAGCTATCAAACATCAAATAACATGAATAAACCTGAACAACACATTCAAGCATAAGCACAGAATAAACAAGAAATGGAAGTTGAACATATGATAGAAAAATAGCTTATATTAAGTCATGAGCAATATGAGAAGCTTGATAATAGTAATCATCTACAGGTCCCTGAAGTTGAAACCTTTCTTCAAAATAAGTCTTAGGATTTATAGCATTTACAAAAATATTCAGATCCTGAAAAATTGGATCTGTTTTACTAAAAATAGATAAAATTAATGTTTTTTGCAAAATTAGGTCAGAAACCCTAATTTAACTACTAGTCTATCTAATGCTAACTCTTGTTCACTCATTGAAATTTTTGATGACCGCAGTGAGCACTGAAGTATAGCTTTAACCTGTCATCTGATAGATAAGCCACTATTGGTTAAAAATAGGTAGGGTTTGTGACCCTTTTCTCCATGGTTGTATCCTCAAAACTAGAACAGACCTCTCCCAATGGTGCTTTTCCAACAAATTTCAGCTTTATATTTCATTCTTGAGGTAGTTGTACTCGCAAAAGATGGTTATGCGTGCCAAAACATATTTTTGCACCCTTTTCTGCTTTCGGTTGTTAAGGAGGCAGAATCCTGGGTCTGTTAGCTACCAACAACTCTGCTTTTGGTGGCTAATGAACAGTTGTTGCATTCGCCTAAGCCACCGAAAGCACTGTTTTTTGCAAAATTTTATTTAGCCTTTAAATCAGACTTTTACACTCTACTCCTGTCCTTCTGGTACTTTTTAAACCTGCATAAGATTTGGAATATCAGTAATATAATGGGCTATCTCTGGATTCTGAAGGCTAATAGCTACCTCTGCTAGGGTTTCCAGCGCAAGGTGTGTTCTAGGGTTTGAATCTTTCTTCTGCGGCCTTGAACTTCTTATCATCCTATAGAGCCTGGAGTTATCCTTCATCCATCTCATATTTCTTCAACCTGTATAATAGCAGCATCATGGGCTGCCTCCGGATCCTACAAGCTTGTTGCTACCTCTGCTAGGGTTTCTAGTGCAAGATGTGTTTTAGGGTTAGGGTTTGGATTTTCCTTCTAAGACCTCTAGTTCATGTATTTTCCCTAATAGCTGGTTGGTTCTCTAGGACATAGGTTTGATCTTTGAACTCTTCAACATCTGTATAAAATCTTCATCGACTAATAGATGAGGTCGAAAATGCCACCTGGAGGACTGACAGGTCATCTTTTGCCCTAAAAATTTGGCCAAACTGCTAAAAACTGGGGCTCAAAGATGGATTTGTTCCTTCAAATATGTGACACTTGTGTATAAACTGAAAGAGGTTTTTGTATATTGGTTTGTTTTGAGAAAAACATCTCTCAATGTTTTGGAATTCGTTTTAATTTTCCCTGGATCTGTATTTCAAAAACATGTGTCAAACAGGAAATTCTGAGATCCAAAAATTAGGTCTCAAAGATGGATTCGATTCTCCCAATATGCAACACGTGTAGAAAAACTGAGAGAGGTTATTGTTCTCTGACCTGTTAGGAACAAAAAATTTCGATATTTTTTCAAAATAATTCTCCAGTCGCTCAGAATCATCGTTGTAAAAAGAATTCCTTTTCATAGTAAAACACCACTTTCGGTGGCTTAGAGCGCCCTGAAATTTTGGTCTTAGCTGTCGAAAGCAGGGCTTTCAGTGGCTAATGAACCGTTGGTACGTTCTCCTAAGCCACCGAAAGTCCCTTTTCAAAAAACGTCATCAACAGGCTTTCGATGGTTAATGTGGTCCTGAGTCGAAGCTGTTAGCTGCCGAAAGCTATCTTTTTGGTGGCTAATGAACTGTCGAAAACTCCGCCTAAGCCACCGAAAGCTAAACTTTCAGATTTTCTTGAAAAACATAGCACCAGCTATTCAAACTTTGTTAATCACATATAAAAATTTCATAATGCATCTTGAAATCCTCATCATTGTGCAAAAATAAATTTTCTATGTTTGACTGAGTGAAAACTAATTTATTTAGGAGATAACATTTGGCTCCTACTTGGGTATGGGAACCTCCCTATGAGGTCCCAAGAACCCCAGACCAAAATTACTTTCCTAAAAAATAAGAATTGAACCTATCTTGTACTGTTCCATTGGGCATGGAGTCATTTGTCCTTTATAACTAATACCCTACAATCTTCCTATAGCCCGCTTTGCTTATTCATGAAAACAACTGAAAATGACCTAGCTGCTCATATTAAGAGCTTATTTTCCTTTCTATTCCTACTCCTAATTATAATCAGTAGAGGCTTCTTATCACGTGACATCATGCTTCCAATGAATCTATGTCAGAATTTTCTCTGCTGAACTTATCCTTGATCTTGACCCAACAAATAAATGAAACCCTAGCATGCAGCAATGTAGCTTCAAAGGGTGACGAAACTAGCTATCATCTGACAAAAATATGTTCATATCTATGCTGCTTATAAGTTCCAAATAGTCAACAACAGGGTCATAAAAACCATAAAGGAATAAATCTCTATGTTGTTGTTCCAACTGAATGAAATGTTGCTGCTAGCTACTTTCAGTGATCTCCACGTTAACTGTAGATTGCTCAACCTCTGACTGGGAAGGATGAGTTATGCCCTGTTGTTCTGGACTTTTTAGATCATCATCTTCCTCTTCATATAGGTTGCATTCTTCCTTTGTCTACAAATCAGAAAACTGAGGGCTGCCTTTAGGATTTGCTGCAGATCCAAATTTGTTACATGTTGTTCCTTCAATCTGCTCATTATATTTCGGGTTTCCAAAGGGGACAAAATGATATTCTTGACACCCTAAGTCAGCAGATGCATTTGGTAAGCATCTATATTATGGTTAACATTCTGAATATCATTAATATCTTGATCACAATGAGAGGTGTCCCCTATTGCAACATACTCTTCATAGCTATCATTAACCACATCATGCATATGTCTCTAATCATCTCTTTATTGAAAAGTAGAACTAAAATAAATTCCAGAAGTGAACAAATCCTCACAAAACTTAAAATATTCTTCTTCATCATCAGCAGTCTTTCCATCAAAATTTAAAAGGAAAGGTGCATAAGGAGAAAAACAATTTTCTTGTTGTTCTTCTTTATTACTTGATGACCTCTGTAAATTTATCTCCTTTTGCCTGTTGTTGTTTCCCCTAGTCTGTAAAACTAAAAACTGTGGATAACTCTTACTGATTTCTATTGGCTTTTGACCAACAAAAAACGGATCCTCATGGTTCATAATTAAAGAGATTAACTCTTCATATTTATGGAAATCAGAAATAATAGTATTCGGAGAACCTTCAGCTTCTTCATTACTCCTTTCTAATTTATGTTTATGGGAAGTACCTCATCGTGAAGATCATAAGAGAGATGATGTAGCTCTTGAGGAATATATTCTTCTTTATTTACCTTTTCATCTTGAGAATTCAAATTATATTCTTCACAACAATCCTCAAATGCAAACTCATCTGAATAGTACCTTTTACAGTGCTCAGTGAATGCTTTGTGAAAATCCTTCCATGATGAAATGCTGGAAGGAGGTAAAGAAAAATACCACTGACGTGCATCACCGTAAAATGAATGCATGAACATCTTCATGCTTCAAATCCAATAGGTCCATGCATTCATGAAACTTGAGGAGGTGTTCTGTAGGATTATCTTATTTTTCCTCTTTGAAGACAGGTAAAAAATCTCCCCTTTCGAACATATCAAGTACTGGATGTGGAAAACCAGGAACTGAAGAGAAGTCAAGAGGTGCAAAACTTCGAGCCAAAAGAGCAGCAAATGATTTTGACATCTTAATATTGTGGAGTTTCCACTGAATTCATCCTTCGTGGAGTTGCTAGGGATGAGATCTTCACAAGCAATAGTGCTTGAAGATTCCTCAACCATAAAATTTTCTAATTTACTTATAAACTTATGAGAACTAGATGCTTCAGAAGAAGAAGATTGAAATGGAGGTCTATTTGATATAACAGCAGAAATACCTCTGGAAATACCTAATGTAGCTCCCCTTGCAGCTCTGGAGGTTTGTCTTAGTGAAGCCCTAGCTCTTCTTAGAATCTCTTCTGGATCTGAAACAGGTGTTACTGGTGGCCCTTTAGGGTTTGCTCTGGTACTTGGTCTTCTTGAAGCCGCCTTTTTCCAATGGAGTTGCCAAATAGATGATTACAACTAGAATAGTATCCAAACTTTGTCTATCATCAAAGCAGGACCTATGTCATCTCCTAGGGAAGCTGAGCTTCAGTCTCCTGTCCCCGGCAACAGCTCCAATTTGTTATCACTCTAGGAAACTCCTCTAGGTTGCAGCTCGAGGATTCCTGGTAACTTAAATGTTTTTATGGTTTTTCTAACTGGATCAAGCCAGGTGACCTACAGGACCTCACACTCTCAAGGCATGCATAAAACTCAATCAAGGATAAGGCTTCTAACTACCACTTTTTAGAGGTTTGATAATATGGTGCAGAGATGGAGAACTTATCATGCTGGCAGATTCATACATACAATAGTTGTATAAAAATGGATAATCATAACAATGAAGGTACTTGTAATTCAAATCATCAACATGCAGATAGGATGACAGCTATTAGACATCAAATAACATGAATAAACCTGAACAACACATTCAAGCATAAGCACAGAATAGTCAAGAAATGGAAGTTGAGCATATGATAGCAAAAGAGCTTAGATTAGGTCATGAGCAATATGAGAAGTTTGATAATAGTAATGGTCTACAGGTCCCCGAAGTCAAACCTTTTCTATAACATAAGTCTTAGGATTTATAGCCTTTACAAAAATATTCAGATCCTGAAAAATTGGATCTGATTTACTAAAAATAGACAAACTAATTGTTTTTGCAGAATTAGGTCAAAAAACCCTAAATTAACTACTAGTCTATCTAACTGTAAAACTTGTTCAATGTTTGAACCCTTTGATGACTGCAGTGAGTACCAGGCATAAAGTTGTAACTAGTCCTCTGCTAGATAAGTCATTGTTACTAAAACAAGTAGGGTTTATGACCCTTTATTCCTTGATGTAACTACAAAACTAGAGCATACCTTCTCTGATGGTGTTATTCAATGCCTTTCATCTTTACACTTCCCTGAGATAGTTATGTTCACCCAAAACTGGTATTTTGTGCCAAAATTTGATTTTGTGACTTTTTCTGCTTTCGGTGGTTAATGAATCAGAATTTTGGGTCTGTTAACTACCAAAAGTGTTGTTTTTGGTGGCTAATGAACCACTTCGGCATCCGCCTAAGCTACCGAAAGCCCTATTTTTGCAAAATGTTAAAGAACCTCCCAAATTACACTTTTCAGTTTTGTTGCTTACCTTCTAACCTTTCTTTAGCTTGCTCAATGTTTGGAAGATCAGCAGCAACCTGGATTGACTCTGGATTCTGAAGGCTTACTGCTGCTTCAGCTAGGGTTTCTAGTGCAAAATGAGTGATAGGGTTTGGTCTTGAATTCTTCACCTACAACCTCAGAAGCCTAATCATCCTATATAGCCTGGTGTTGTCCTTCATGTATCTTAGGTTTCTTCTTTTCAGCAATATATACATTCCTCTCATCTCCAGGAAAGAATTGTGCAACTCCTTATTTCTCTTGGTCAACATGGCATTATTCCTTTTTATATCTCTTTCTAAAGCTTCCACCTCATACACTTGTCTCAGGAACTAGTTTACTTTCTATGCCATGGGCTTGCTAGAGGAATCTTTTTCCACTGGTTCACCGTGATCTTTTGGTGTGGGTGATGGAAGTTCTTCATTTTTTGCTACTACGTGCTCTGCTAGGTCAGCACCTTCCTCCCTTTCTTCTTCTGAATCTGAGTAGGGCAGGTTCAAAATGTTTTCACTATGTGTTGTGATTTCCTTACCCTTTTCACTGAAGTCTAGGTTTCTTTTAGACTGGTTGGTTTTAGAAGGGGAAGAAGGCTACTCTACTGTTGCTGGTGAAATAGCCCTTCTTTTTCTCTTTCCACTCCTGGGGGTGGTGGATTTCTTCAAAGGAGACTTTCCCTTCACTTCTGGTTGTAGCCATGTTTCAAAACCATTCCAAAACAAAAAAAATGTGTCCATGCCATATTTCTCCTCTTCAGCAATTCTTAGATAAGGATTTGTATAAGGCCATGGTGAGACAATCTTCCAGCAATCTTAGTTGGTTGAGCCTTCACCTGGTGTGCCATTTTTTCCAGGCTCATGTGTAAGTAGAAAGGTAAATTTAGACGGCTCTTTCCTGTAAAATGGCTCATTAGTTTGAAATGATATATCATTTCCCTGTTGTATCTACCTTCACAAGTTATATATACCACAATGGCTTTCAGTAATTGTTGCCACCTCTCTTCTAGCCAGGTGGATGGAACACTTTTTTTCCACACCATCTCTCTATGTTCAGGCTTTAAATAGGATCTGAACTCCACATCTTTAGTAATAGTGGTTTTAAACCACTTCTCCCCAGTTATTGGGAGTTCAGTCACCTCTACAATTAGGGTTTCATCCACCATGAACTCCTCCTTGCCTACTAGTGCCTTGGAGACATCGAAAGAGAGGGAAAATGCTTTAGCAACCTGCTGATGTGAACCTTGAATTTTCTCACAAAATTTGTAGTAGCCTGAATCTTTTAAGAACTGGAAGACTTCTGGATGTGATTCCAAGTAGCTGAGGTCTCCTAGTTCTTTCCTGAGAGCATGCCCTCCTTTTTTCATTTCTGAATTGTGCTCCTGAGTTCTTGCAAAAATCGAATTCAAATTCTATGGAAGAGGTTAGCAGGTTGATTTTCAGAGGTGTCCTCGAGTAGTAAGGATGCATGTAATCGAAGGTGGAGTGTACTAGAGGGAGGGCACTGATTCTGAGGGTTTAACTAATTGGTAAGTGCTTGAGTGAGAGGACAATAGCTTCTGGTGATATCTTCGAGACAAATTTCCTAGTAATCATTTTTTAATTTGAACTTGGTATTCAGTGGAGATTTATTGCAGTCATGGGATAGATGGAGGGTGGATTAGGGTTTTGATTCTCATCAGTCAGGTCAGATCAATAACAACCTCTTCAATCATCAACTTATTCCTTACTGCAGTTTCCCCATCCTTTCAGTGGTTTATCGTGGAAAATCATGACCTGTCTTGTGCTAATGAGTTTGATTTGATGGATAGGTAATCGTTTCCTATTTCATCCTTTTTAGTGGTTAAGAGCATCTAGGGTTTTGTCTGCTAGATACCGAAATCTGAGCTTTCAATGGCTAATGAACTGCCAACATGTTCACCCAATCCACTGAAAGACACCCTTTCCAAACTTAGTATTTAATTGGCTTTTGGTGGTTAATGTCCTCCTGCAATTGCTTGCTAAGCTTCTGAAACCAAAGTTTTTCAATGGCTAATGAGTTGTTGGAAAGCTTGCCTAAGCCACTGAAATCTAAAACTTTTAATTTTATCACATAACAGAACATCAAAGTTTCTCATTTTGTTAGTCACGCTAATATCCTTCATAATATGACTTGAAATATTCATCCTATCAAAAAATAAATCGTCTGAGTGAAATTATTGAAAACTAAAATTAATTTGGGAGATAACAAGTAGAAACATCTACTAAACAATTCAACACTTCCACAGGATATGGAATTTTCAATGACTCTTCTTCAGAAATACCAGGAAAATTTTCATAATAAATATGGACATACATGCCTACCTTTATGGTAAAATCAAATGGATTTTTGTTGTGCACCAGAAGCCCATCCATTTGAATGAATTTCTTTCTTCCAATCTTGATAAAAACGATCACCTCCCAATAAGGGAATCATGTCTGACCTAGATCCCATGTAAAACCCTCGCTTGATGACTGTAGTGGAACGATATTCATATGACCTTGAAGATAACTATGATTTTATTTCAGATAATGAAGGATGGTGCAGCATAAGTTTTCCACTATCATCTACATACACCATTAGAACAAGAAAAACATCATCTATACTATGTGTCGATGTGCCACTAGTACCAATAGTGTAAAGAATTAGATCATTCTCACAAGGATCCAAGTTTGTCAACTCTACCTTTCCTGTATGGGACTCATCAATAACTTTACAGAGAATTATCTCTTCTAATCCAATTTCTTCTTTAAGAAGGGAAACGGTATTAAATTTTTGAGCTTTTCCCTTAACACACTGCATAGATGAGTGACAATGGAGTTGATAAGGTGTCTGCATATTGTTAAGCTAGACCTAAGAATCATTACCGCTAGACTCTATTTCATCATCACTCCAACAATCATTTTTAACAATTTTACATAATTTTCGTGACTTCCTTCATTGTTTAGATAATTGTTGCTTCATTTGTCATTGTTTTTCTCATATAGCATCCTCTTCTGCAAGTATTCGGAATGCTTATTCCACAACTTCTGGAGGAAACAACTTTCGTTCTTTATGTGGCAATGGATTAGGGTCTGTACTGAACATGATTAAATTTATGAAAATTTATAATCTACAATCATGACAAGATGCCCAAAGGGGCCACACAGGTTACACAGGGGATCTCTGAATTGGAAATAAACAGTGAAAAAAACAATCTAGCTCTATAAGCACAATATAAATGCTACACTAACCTTTGGTAAGAACCATTAATTTATTTTCTCCTTGTAACTAGGGTTATGGCATTGCAAACACAACAAAATAAAATCTTCCGAGTCTTATAAGATTTATGCATCAAAAAACTAGGGGTAAAATTGATTATTGTGCATATACAGTATCTAGTAAATAATTGTTATAGCCAGACTAGTTAGAAAAAAAATGTAAAATGGAAATTAGAAAAGGAATGTTACAAACCTTACAAAAATATAAAAATGAAGAATCTCAAATAGGAATACAAATTATAGTGGAAAACTTATCCTGCACCATCATACATTGTCTTTGGTCAGAAAATTTCGATGCAATCTAATCTGGTTTGATATGGAATCGCATCCTATGTGATCTAAAATTGTACAACAGAAATTAAAAAATAAATGATACAGGCCTTATAAAAATATATAAATGAAAAAAATGGATTTTTAGCAATTACATTCATTAAACGAATCCCAAACAGAAATACAACCATATCTGGAAAAAAAACATTATACACTGTGTTCAGAAAATTTCCATGCAATCTGAATTGGTTTGATATGGAATCGCGTCCGATCTGATTTAATCAATGATTCTTTTTTATGTATGGGATCCACAAACCTATGGTTCACAGGGTTATCTTGCTAGTTTTTCTTAATAAGGGACCTAGTTTGTTCACAGGGTTATTTTATAGGGCTTGTGAGTGAGGCCAAGCATGGCAGACAGCCTAGTTTGATCAGAAGTTCTGGGTAAAATCGAAATGGGTCAAAAAATATGCTTATCAAGATTCTAGGTAAAATCGAAATGGGTCAAAAAATCCGTTGATGGAGGTTCTGGGTAAAATCGAAATGGATCAAAAAATCCGCTAATGGAGGTTCTGGGAAAAATCGAAATGGATCAAAACATCCGCTGATGGAGGTTCTGGGTAAAATTGAAATGGGTTAAAAAATCCGTTGATGGTTACTACCGCGCATGAAAAATTCAAAATTTTTACCTAACCGCACATCGTTATCCATGCAAAATCGTTAACCACACCAGTTTACCTCACATGGGTTCGCATGCAGTCAGAAAAGATTTCCAATGGAATTCCCTTAAGTGATTAACTACGCTAATTACATTTTAATTAACTTCTAATCAATTCCTTATTTAGGATACATTTCAGGGGTGGTAGTTTTTTATGTTCCTCTTTGTGTTGTGCGGGGAGTTCATGGAGTGATGTAGGAATGGTTACCATACACCCATCCTCTACACTCTATGTGAGACTAATGGCTTTGAGGAGTAAGATCGTCCTTATTGCTCACCCCTCAACAATCTCATATGTGACCAAGTCTTTATGGTCTCACCCGTACGACATCACACCACCCAAGAAAAGATGGAAGCGCTTTCCACTCATGTGTGGACTACTATTGGGAGTTAATAATCTTCCATCGTACCCCCATGTGTGTTTTTATCGTCCTCTATGACCCTCTTTTTTATCCCTTTATGAGTCAGTTGATAAACCATCTTACCTGCCACGACACACACACTCAGAATGCATATTGGTAGAGTTGCTAAAAATATCATCATATAATATTCAATTTCATCTATTTCCATCATTAAGCAACATCTATTCAAATTTACAAAAAAAAAATTGTCCATTTAATTCATAACATAGGTATTGAAGAACTTTATTTTTCCACATTTTTTATTCCTTCAATGTAATGCATCGATCATCATAATCGTTCACATGTGCTAGTCAATCAATAGTATGTTCAAAGTAATAATCATACTTCATTCATATTTGATAGTCAATCATAAATTATTCAAGGTAACACATAAACATCATTTATTCTAGATTATATAGTTGGGTTACTTCAATAAGTGCCCTAAAATTTTATCAGTCAAACACAGTCAGAGGAGTGAATTTCAATATGTTTTAGGATGATATGCTATACTAAAATTCAATTGCATTCATAATTCTTGAAACTACTCTTTCCAAAATTTGGAAGTGAACTTTGCATCCTGATCTGAAACTATTTCCTCAATGGGAAATCCATGCAATTTAAATATGTCCTTCATGAAAATATTTGTTACGTCACTTGCTTTATGAGTGGACTTAGCTAGTTTAAAATGAGCCTCCTTTGATATCCTGTCCACCACAACCATAATTGAATCATGTTTTTTCATTGTCATTGCCAAACATATTATAAAGTCCATAGAAATTTGAAATTATCTACCACTTTCATTCTGGAATGGGCAAGGGATGCAATAGTGTTGTTGGGTGTTCATGCCCTACCTTGATTTGTTGGAACTTTTGACAATGAGAAATGTATTATGCTATATGCTTCTTCATTCCATGTCAAAAGTATTGCTTCCTTTCTACTGTTATTGTCTTTTGATATCCTGTATGTTGAAAGTATGGCGTTTGATGAATTTCATCCATCACTAACTTCTTAAAATTTGCACAATTCAGAATGTACAGTCTTCCTTTATAAACAAGAAGATCATCTTCTCCAAGCTTATATCCTTCTCATTTTTCATATACTTTCCCCTACTACAACTTTTCGTTGACTTGAAGGTAAGTTGCATCATTGTTTTGGGATTCAAGAACTCTTGTTCTCAAATCCGAGTTGCATACACTTAATGCTATTACATGAAATTTTTTGTTAAGGGCATCTGTAACCTTATTCTCTTTCCCTTTTGCATGCTTGATTTCAAAATAAAACTCACATAGATATTACAGCCATATAGCTTGACTAGCATTCAAGATTGACTGGTCAAACAAATACCTCAAGATCATGTGGTCTTCCCTATGCTTGAATCTTCTTCCCAACAAATAATTTCTCCACATCTTGAGAGCATGTGTTATGGCTACTACTTCTAAATCATGAGTTGCATAATTATTTTCATGCTTCTTTAATTTTCTTTACTCATAGAAAATCACAAATCCTTCTTGCATAAGCACTCCACCTAATACTTCAATGCAAGCATATGTCCACACTACAAAATCCTTCTTTGGATCTGGAATCTTCAAAACAAGAGCGCTAGTAAGTAACTTTTTCTATTGTTGAAAGCTTTCTTCACATTTTTTGAACCATACAAACTTTGCATTCTTCCTTTGCAACGATGTAATTAGATGATTGATCTTGGAGAATCCTTCAATGAACCTTCTATAGTATCCTGAAAGACCCATAAAATATCTAACATCGATAACATTCTTTGGAGTAGGATAATCCATTATGGCTTCAACATTTTCCAGATCCACTTCAATTCCTTGTTCGGAGATAACATGACCCAAATACTATACCTTTCTTTTATAAAGTTCACACTTGCTTAGGTTTTCATACAATTAGTGCTCTCTAATAACTTGCAACACCATTCTTAAATGTTCTTCATGCTCTTCTTCATTCCTTGAATAAACAAGAATGTCATCCAAGAATACCAACACAAACTTATCCAAATACTTGCTAAAAATGTTGAAATATTGTAACTTCGAAGAATATTCTTTATGTATCTTTTGTGGTCCCCGATGGTCCAACCGGGAGAACCACTTGTATTACATTGTACCCCGATGCTCCTAATCGGAAGAACTAATAAGATTCATGAGGTAGTCCCCTCTATTTGTAAAGGTGGGTCATCAGCACCCCATTGTGGTTAC
>LPNX010606744.1:1388621-1399573 GCA_001517045.1 Pseudotsuga menziesii | reverse complement strand
GGTGACTTCGGTCATCGAGAATGTGGTAGGATTGCATCATCCTTGGACTCAAGTCCTAAAGTGATAGGGAGTGATTATCCCGTAATTGTATCCGGTGACCTTGGTCGTCGAGAATGTGGTAGGATTGCATCATCCTTGGACTCAAGTCCTAAAGTGATAGGGATTGATTATCCCGTAATTGTATCCGGTGACTTTGGTCGTCGAGAATGTGGTAGGATTGCATCGTCCTTGGACTTAGTCCTAAAGTGATAGGGACTGATTCTCCCGTAATCAATCCGGTAACTTCGGTTGTCGAGAATGTGGTGGGATTGTATCATCCCTGGACTTTAAGTCCAAAAGTGATCCAAAGACTTTTTGTCTTTGAGTTGTGGATTGCAGGTTGGTGCTAATGATGATGATGCCATACTGATCGAAATATCAGAGTATGATGATGATGACGTACTGATCGAAAGATCAGAGTATGATGATGACGCACTATGATTATGATGTTTCTGATCGAAAGATTAGAGTATGATGATGATGTTTCTGATCGAAAGATCAGAGTATGATGATGACGCACTATGATTATGATGTTTCTGATCGAAAGATTAGAGTATGATGATGATGTTTCTGATCGAAAGATCAGAGTATGATGATGATGCTTCTGATTGAAATATCAGAGTATGTTGATGATGTTTCTGATCGAAAGATCAGAGTATGATGATGATGTTGATGATGTTGATGATGTTTCTGATCGAAAGATCAGAATGTGATGATGATTATGATCGACAGATCAGAATATGATGATGATGATGTTGCTACTGATCGAGAGGTCAAAGTACTGAAGATGTTGCTGCTGATCGAAAGGTCAAGGTGTTGTTGCTGATCGAAAGTTCAAAATGCTAAAGATGTTGTTGCTGATCGAACATTCAAAGTGCTAAAGATGTTGCTGATCGAAAGATCCAAAATGCTGAAGATGTTGTTGCTGATCGAACAGTCAAAGTGCTGAAGATGTTGCTGATCGAAAGGTCCAAGTGCTGAAGATGTCATTGCAAATTGAAAGATCAAAATACTGAAGATGTTGTTGCTGATCGAACAAGTCAAAGTGCTGAAGATGTTGCTGATCAAAAGGTCCAAGTGCTGAAAATGTCGCTGCTAATTGAAAGATCAAAATGCTGAAGATGTTGCTGATCAAAGACTGAAGATGTTGTTGATTATGAAGACTGAAGATTGAAGATGAAGACTACATGATGTTGAAAAGCTTCCAATTATTTATAGATGTGTTACCCTGTTGATGTTGATGATGTCCTCTATCTCTACTCTTGTTGTTGTCAATGTAGAATACCCTTCTCATTAAGGGGGAGTGTTGAAATATTGTAACTTCGAAGAATATTCTTTATGTATCTTTTGTGGTCCCCGATGGTCCAACCGGGAGAACCACTTGTATTACATTGTACCCCGATGCTCCTAATCGGAAGAACTAATAAGAGTCATGAGGTAGTCCCCTCTATTTGTAAAGGTGGGTCATCCGCACCCCAGTGTGGTTACTTGAGCCTACATGTGTAACTCGAGCCTACATGAGTTAATTTAAGCCGACATGTTGATTGAGTAAACTTTAAGTAATCGGATGAATATAAATAGAGGTGTAGTGCTCCTCATTTGAGACACACACTCACTTGGAATAGTGCACTTGTGGAGGAGAGGAGTTGCTGGAGAAGGAGGAGAATCAGGTTTTTGATCTCCTTGTTGGTTTTACCTTTTTCCTTTTTTGGGGCATCTATATTGAGGAAGCTTTTGCTGGGTTTTTCCCTTTAGGGTTTTCCCAGGATAAATCTGTGTTGTTCTTGTGATATTGTTTCTTTCAGTGATCCTGATTTATATGATTTTATTATGAAAAATGAAATGATATACTTATGTCTTAGTTAAGCATATGAAAATTTAACAAAAAACACTATTCACGGGGCACATGAATGTGGCGGCTGCATTGGTAAGACTAAACGGCACCATCGTGAACTCATAATGGCCATATCTCTTCTAGAATTTTGTCTTGTGAATGTCTTATTCCTTTATCCTCACTCAATGGTAACCAAACCTCAAGTCAGTTTTTTAAAACACTTTGTCTTCCTTCATTTGATCAAACAAATCATTAATTCTAGGCAATGGGTACTTGTTCTTGATTGTGATTCTATTTGACTACCTATAATCAATACACAACCTTAAATTTCCATCTTCTTCTTGAAAAATAACACCATTTCTCCCCAAGGATACACACTTGGTCTTATATACTTTTTGTCGATTAATTCTTGTAGTTCCATATTAACTCTACCAATTATGACATGCTCATTCTATGAGGAGCTTTGGGAACTGGTGCTGCCCCTGGAACAAGATTGGTTGTAAAATCAATGTCTATTTTTGGTGGCAGTCCTGACACTTTGTTTGGAAACACACCTTGGAACTCTTGTAGCAGTTGATAATCCTCTATCTTTGGGCCTTTTTCCTCTAGAGAATCTTATATACGAATTGCATATAATGGACAACCTTTCTTGTAAAACTTTAGTATCTATAAGGATAAAATATACCTTATTGAAACTTGCTTGGAAATTCTTCTTGCCAATCTTGGCCTTCCTTCTTCATCAATGCATTCAAGAACTTTTTCATAACAGTATACCTTGGCTCTATGCTTTTCCAACCAATCCATGCCAATTAGAACATCATAGGATCCTAGGGGTAGGACATTTAAATTTTCTTTTGTGAGGAGTCCATTTAACTCTATGGGGCATTCCATAACTACTTCACTTACATTTCTTTTTGTCCATGTGGCTAATCGAACTAACCACGATTTGTTATGTTTCACTTTTCCAAGAAAACAACTTTCAACCACTTTTGGATAAACATAACTATGAGTAGATCCTATACCAATCAAAACATAAATATATTTCTTAGCAATCTTACCTCCAAGTTCCACTACTGGCAATTTTCGGTATGTTCGATGGTTATCAAACGTTGCATTTGGGGAGTTTCTCTTGCCATATCCTCTATGCTAATTGTTTCGTATAAGTTGTGCAAGCCTCGTGGGTTCTCTTTCCAATGTGGACAGTCATTAAGAATGTGGTTCTCTCCACATTCCCAACATTGAAGCGGTCCCTTTGTCCATTTTTATGCTGATACTGTTGGCTTAGTTCCTCTTCATTCTTGTTGGCCTTGTTGGAAATTTCTTGGCCAATTTTTAAATGATGGCTTGAACCCACTCCTCCTTTGTTCAAACCTTATATTTTGTTTTCCTTTCCATGTTGGATGAACCTATGATTTTTCTTTTCTCTGCTCATAGCAATGCATTTTCATTCTAATGGCTTCATCAAGATTTGGTCGATTAACAAACCTAATCCTATATCTGAAATTGTGAGGTAGACTTCCAAGCATTGGGTTTTTACACTTTCATCTTTGATGTAATCCACATACCTCAACAATTCCAAGAATTTATGCACATGTTCTTCCATAGACTTCTATATCAATTTTAGTTAATTTAAATCCTTCCTCTTGTTATCATAATACATACAAGATAGGTCTTTTTCCTTGAAATACTTCTTAAATCATTTCCATTTGATCCTTGTTTCCTTGATTCCTTTGAATTGCATGAGGTTCTCCCACCAAATTGAAGCTCTTCCATTTATATTGTAAATGGAAATTCTGGCCTTTTCATTTCCTCAGTAGTCATGAATCCTAAAATATTTCTTCATCCCAATAAGTCATGCTTATGCCTCTTGACATGCCTTACTTTCTCCATCAAATGTGGGAGGCCTTGACTTTCTAAATTATCCTCGTGGGATCTTTTTAAAATGTCTTCTTATTTCAAACCTGCTAGAGGTATGATTTGGACTACTTCAAGAACCTTTGGAGTCACATGACCTATTAGAAGAATATTTTGATGACAACGTTCTATGCTTTTTACTCACAAAACTCCTTCTTAGGCCTGGAGTCCTCTTCCTGGAGCGACCCCTAGAGTGGCTCTCTACATTTGTTTCTTCTTAGACCACATTGCTTGGGTTGGAATCAAGGCTAATTCTCTAATTCATTTCAATGAGACTATGCAAAATAGTATCATTGATTTTTTAATGTTCTTCCTCGTCCTTCATCAATATTTCATTGAAACTTATCATGGTTTCAACCAAATTTTGAGTGATTTGCTCCCTTCCCCAATTCGATTCGGTCTAAGCATTTCCCTCTTGCATATTTTCTCCTAAGACATATTCATCATCTTCATAGGGCTCCTGAGCATTATTCATGGTTACCATTTTCTTTTGGAGACTCTTTCCCTCTTCCTGTCGCCCTTTGCTACAACTATTCAAATCTTATCAACTGCAAACAATGTGCATCATAGAGATATTTATTAGAAATATTAGGAATTCATGTAAAAACATAAAACATTATAATTTAATAGAATTAGAGTCCTGGAATAATTCACAGTGTTCTAATGCCTTCTTTTCTTTTCCCCGTTTATGCATTTATGGATACTGCCTTTAATTGACATTTTTTGTCAAAACAAGGTCACACGAACCTTTCTGCTCAAATCTCTAGGACATATGAATCCCTCATTCAGGTTCTGATTGTGCACCACTATTCCCCTATGGATAATATTTCCAACACCTATATCCATTCTCCATTCTTATCTCATATGTGGAATTTACATTTCTTCAAAAATGTCAATTTTGTCCAATTCTACACTTTTTCCATAGGTGCAATTAGCCTGAGAGGCCGACTTCATCTACTTGTAGAAGTACATCTAGAGAGAGCTAGGAAAAAATTTCTACTAGGAAAAGTTAGTTCATATGACAAGAATCACTCAAAAACCTTTATATATTTGTTCCAATGCACTAGTCAACCTCTATAAAATTCCAAGTTTGACTACTTTTAACTTTTTCACTTTTCTCATTTTTCAAATTTTCACACAAAATTGGATGTCTCCAAAACCTAGGATTTCTGGGAAAACTTTGTCTAGCGGAATTTATTTAGTTTGATGAGTAGTGAAATTTCAAGTTCAAAAATTTTATGGTTTTGAAATCTAAGGTACCTTTTACCTCCTTCAAGCTTTTCAAAAGACCCAAAGTGCTCTGGAATATCATATTTTGGCCTTCTTTCACACCTTCGTGTTACACCCTTTGGAACTTGTCTCCAACATTCCAAATTTATCCACGTGCCTAGTCCATGTCCATTCCATAACAATTTAATCACAAATTACCTAGCTTCCATCGAGGCTCGGGACACCGATATTTGATAGTGACTAATTCAAAATTTCGTTCAAATCAGAGCAGGACAAACTTGGGACTCTCACTGGTTTTTTTATGACCTTTGTTAACGGTGTTTGATTGCCTCAAGTCTCATCCAATTCTATGTTAAAATTCTTTTTCCATTGCAAAATGAAATTTTGGGCTCTATACTTCTTTTTTTTTAGACCCAACTTGTCGATCCTAAATTTTTCCAAGCCCTCCAACTTTTTCAATCAGAAATAAAAAAATCAGACTGCATAATCGACCAGAAACGAGTCATTCCTGACTTCTTGAATCTGAATTCTATCTTTCGTACATCGAGAGTCAAAAATTGAAAGTGAAAAACAACTTCGCCACAAGCCCTTCTCAATCTTCCCACTCCGACTACTATCTTCTGTACGTCAGAAGTCAAAATTCAGCACTACCGAACGATCTTCAAATAAGACTACCTCCTTCTCGACTCCATCGACTACCTTCTGTACATTCGGAGTCAGAAGTTGGCACTGACATGACGATCCATCCATGAAAAACCTGCCAACCTCGATTCCGACACTTCAGTGTCGGCACCTCGACAATATTCATGCATTAATAACACTGACCTTCCGAATTTCTGATTCTGATGTCAGAAGTCGAAAGTCGACAATATGCCCATGTTACGGCCAACTTGTCATGTCAACATATTTCACGTCCAAAATCCATTTTTAACAAAATGGATATCACTGGAAATCTCTCGGTGATCTCTATACAATGTTGTGCTCCTCTATAACATTTGAAGACTTTGAATTTTGGTCATGATTTAACCCACAATTTCACTAAATACTTGTGCAATTCTGATTTCCTTCCTGTAAGTGTGGATTCCATCCCAATTAGCCCAAGTGTTGCAACCATTGGCTCTGATACCACTTTGTCACGTCCCCTCCCATCCATATGACCAATATAGGGGGACATGAATGATTTGCGGGGTGCTAAATTTCACCCCATGACCATACTATGAAATCCACAACTATAATTTTAAATGTGTGCAATCCTTAATTAAAATACACAATGGAATTGAGATCTATCAATGCATGCACAACATGCACACATGAACATTTCTATCACAAGCATAATA
Organism: Pseudotsuga menziesii; assembly: GCA_001517045.1. Taxonomy (NCBI): domain Eukaryota; kingdom Viridiplantae; phylum Streptophyta; class Pinopsida; order Pinales; family Pinaceae; genus Pseudotsuga; species Pseudotsuga menziesii. The sequence goes on along the minus strand of LPNX010606744.1, from coordinate 1,393,219 downwards.
ATAATAAAAAATCACACACAAAATTAATCTTGTTCCCATACTATGCATAGGCCTCCTATTGAATAATTCAAACTAGCCATTTTATTCAAATTGACATGAATAAATAAACATTCATAACACAAAAATTGTGCATGATTAAAAACACAGTAAGCATGTATCTTTTAATTGAAGTTGTCCAAGCAACTAGCTATGGAAGAGAAATGTTCCGCCCAATTGTAGGTCTCTATCCATCCTATATTCTTTCATCTAAGAGCCACCTCCAAGGTGGGCTATGTATCCACTAAGGAGGAACTACTCATGCTCACTCACATCCATAAGAACAAATACTCATGCTACACCAACACACAACTGGGTTTTTCAAGCAAGTAGGGAGGCAGGAAAGAAGATAGCTGAGCCAGTGAGCTCAACCAGAAAGCTACATGAATCTCAATTTGGCTTCAGACAACCTTGGCACCCACAAGAGCTACCACACCCAACACATGGAAAGTCCCCTTCTCTACTACACAATCCCTCAGGTGCCCCTTCCCTCCAGTGTTCTTCGGGGTTGGCATAGAAAGGTCCATGATTCCAAACCTTCAAATATTCTTTCCTTCACTGGTTTTTTTCAAGCAAATCCAACTTCTAAAATCTCTCCCACTTCAATCTACTCTTGATTTTTTCCCCAATTTGGCCATGTGACTGTGAATCATGAAATTCGACTTCTAGAAATGTAAATATGGGTCTTCCTATGGATTTTTGAGTTGTTACTACTCTCAAATTCACCCTAGGGTTTGTATTTAGGGATTACCCATTCAATTTCACTCCTCACGTGAATTTTTGGGTGTTTTTGGCACTTCAAAATGTGGGTTCTTTCCAAGTTGTGATTTCTACAAATTTTAGTGTTGGGAATGCATAGGAAGCTGGAAATTTCTCCCTGATTGTTCAACAATGAAATGGGGAGGATGGAAGATGAATTCCCATGAGGAAGAATGACTTATGGGTCAATTAAACCATGCCCATACTCAACCATACGAATTTTGGGTTTTGTCCATGCTCCATTTATTCATGAGCTGATTTCTCAGCTACCATCTTACAATATAAATAAATGTATGCAAGGAAATTCAAGATAGGTTCTCAATATGATATTTGACAATACAGGGTTTGATCCCACAACCCCCTCACCTCTCCCTAGTGGATACACATGTCCCTCTCATTTTAGTTTCTTCCATAGCCATCTATTGGTATTTTTATTGCATTATAAATTTTTACATGATTTTACAATTTTCCATGGCTAACTAGCACATGGATAGAAAAATATAAAATACTTTTATTTTTAAAAACCAAGTATTCACTAGAAATTCCTTGGCCATAAACTCAACACTAGGAAATTATACATCACATATACACAACATTTACATATAAGTCCAATATATCCTAAGGTTTAAAACCGAGGTATTACATTGAAGGTCATCACCATTGCAATCGTGAATAAACCCTTTAATCCTTTGGATCACATCTAATATGCAATGCATGCATGGGCATGATATGAACAAGTGAGTGATATATTCATTGTCTACTTTGCATAAGGGACATCAACCTGGTCTTTCATAAATATTTTTGCAAAGGAAGTCCCAAACTGGGACTCAATTGGATAAAGCTAACCAAGTGAAACATTTGTTCTTATGTAGACAATTGAGTCTCCAAAGTATAGGGAACCACCATTGAGGTTCATGAATATCCTTACCTTCACTAGGAACTTTGTATCCCAGATGAGGAGTATACTTTCCAGTCTAGAGATTCTTGGAATAGGGAATTTCATCAGCACTATCAATCAGCCTGATATGGTTAATCTACAGTGAATAGATGGAATTTTCCCAAATTTCCTTATCCACATCCTAGAATCCCAGATAATCTATTGAGAACCATTCTTGTCTCAAATGATTGGAATTCGCATAATCATTTATCTAATAAAGAAAGAAAATACCTTGTTCCTGAAGAAGATTAATCATATGATTTGGGAGAATATGGCCCTCCATATTGCCAATCCATGGATCGATGCCAATCCTTACTTCTGTAGCGTCACCTATACTCCACTATAACCAATCTACAACAAGCTCAAAGGCATCAAGAATACCTTTCCACATAGTATACATGTTCCTATAATTTGTGTTCTTCTGCCTGAGCCACGCTTCGATAGATAGAGGATAGATGTATTTGTGATAGACCACCTGTGTCCATAAGGATTTCTCAAATATAATTCACCAAACATTATTTGTAAAGAGATCTCTTGAAAAAAGAGAGGGATGCTTCAATTCCTAGAATCCTGAATGCTTAGGCAAAGTAAGCCTTTCCTAAGCTACCCAATGGAAAGGATTTTCCAACTTATAACCATTCCATATGAAATTAAAACAAATCTTCCTGATTATATCCAATATTCCAGATGGAACATGGGAAATAGTAACCCAATATACATGGATAACTTCAAGAACTTATTTAAGGAGAATCAATGTGCCCCATTTTGATAACCAGGTATTACACCATAAATGAACCTTCTTTTCAATCCTTGAGACCAACCGGTACCAATCCCTTTTTCTGTGATCATTTGGTTTGATAGTGAAACCCAAATATTTGATACCATGTTCAGTATCAATAGAACTGAAATTGAACTGTGCACGGATCCACTCTTCCATGTCATTACTAATATTCATAAATGATATCGAAGACTTTGCTTCATTTATGGTCATACCGATTACAATAGTGAAGATCAGAAGCAGATTTTTGATTTGTAATATGTCTCTTTTACTTCCATAAGTGAAGATAAGAATATCTTCTACAAAAAGTAGATGTGATATTCTAATGTTCCCAATGATATTACCACCTTTGTATGTGTCATTAACCAGGGATTTATAAATTGATCTACTAAATCCATCAACCATGGAAATACTAAGCAATGGGGCTAATGGACAGGCTTGGTGAAGACCTCTAGCTAGTCTAAAAAAAGAACATGCATATGCATTTATCAAGACAACATAAGACACGGTCTAGATGCAAGACACCATCCAATTAACCAATGGAAGTTGAAAACCAATTTGTAACATAACCAAGCAGAGATAGGTCCAATTTACCTGATCATAGTCTTGTCTGATAACAACTAGTTTCATTTATATTATAAAAATATCCATAAACATAATTAACATTATTATTAATTTATATTTTAACAATATTAACACGTTTTGACTTATAACTTTATCACCCTTAATAATATAACATCTTTCCTCAATTAAAAATAAGAAGGGGAACCCACTTTATGGTATTATGTTCTATAACATCACATTAGGTTGCATGATGAGCACTAATTAGGGTAAGTTCACCTTACATTATTATAATTTGACCATAACCTAGGTTGTGCGAATTATCAAACGCGTAAAGGAAGCACCAATTTTGATGCTAAAATGATGAGATTTTGACCTTTCTTTTGTGAATATAATAAGAACATAATTCAACCTTGATCATATTGAAGTATGAACCCTTTAGCTTGTGTGTAATGTGAAAATCTTTTCATTGCATGAATGATTGATAATTATAATGCACTTATATCCTACTTTTAAGATATGGTTTTAGGTCTTCTACAATATGCAAATGATTTCTTTGCTTTGATGATAATTGTAATGCACTTATATCATACTTATAAGGATCAAGGTATAGGATATCCCACTTATAAGGTAATTATGTATATCATAAAATACATAAGTGTTAGCAAATTATGATTAATATATTTGAAAGTTTTTTTAGTTTGTTTATAAATAAATATAGATTATAGCTTGTATTGATAACTTTAATGTAATGATATACATTAATGTTATGGTAGGTATGTATATGTAACAGGGGTGTTATGATTATAATATAGTATGCAGAAAACTTAATGTAGATGTAATAATGGTTAGTATGATAGTGATTTTAAATGTATAATGAGTGAGTCTATGTATATAAAGGTTAATAGAATTTTTAATCAATATGTGACAGCAAGTGACCTGTATGGGTTTATCGAGCTGAATTCTTATATATTTGACAGGCTGAGAGATAGCAAATATATGAATGGATATTCATATTTGCTGTGTTGTTTCTAGCTGACTTACAGGATGGGATAGATATGTAATTTTTTTTGGTTATGATCATATGAGACAGATAATATTTGACAATGGAGGGATCCTTAGTGATCCTATTACATGTGCAGATGTAATTTTGTTCTACTTTGAATAAAATTGTAACATCCCTCGCCACCTCAACCTAGAGCTCATAGTGTAAGTAAGCATCACTGTAAGTATCCACTATAAACCTCTGTCAAGTTATGGTTATAATTGATAGGGTTAATGACTGAAATCTTCGAACGACTAAAACGACATTTGGCGACGAACCCACTAGGGGGAAGGGGCTTTCCGGAAAAAGGGAACCGAGAAACTCAATGAAATAAATAGTTGTGTGCTTGTAAATACTAAGACAATAAGGAGTAATGTTTAATCACTAGCATGGCAGTCCTTGGTTTATAGAGTGGAGACGATTAAGAAAAACAATGTTTTAATTAATAAAACAAGGGAACCGTGCGACGGTTGAAGTATGAA